>JAAAKQ030065701.1:0-15630 GCA_010016005.3 Zanna intricata
ATTAAATTATGTTTATTCAAAATTTATAATTAATTATTGTTCAACTCTTTTTTTATTCTAAATTTAATCTCATTATATAGTTTTTCTTATACCAGAGCATTTATTTATTTTATTTTAAATTTACTAATTTTCCTCGCACGGCTAGTAATTAGCTATTGCGTTAACAAATATTTAATTTTATAAAGTCAGATATATTAAAACAAAAAACAGATTTATAGATTTATTTCATTTTTGTTAAGTTTATTTAAAAATCATTACAGATTTCATAAAATTTTTCAAAAGACTTCTCCGAATCTACAAAATCACAAATTTTTAAATAAAATTTTTTAGTTCAGAATAATTTTCTTATTGAAATGTTTTTATAATAAATTATGACAACTCAGAAAAATAAATTCCGATGTTGAAATTTTTAATAAAAATTATAAAAGACATTTTAGAAGTCAAAACATTTTAAAAAAATGTTAATCCTATTTTAAAACATAAAACTTTAGATGAAATTTGTAACATTGAACTTTGTAATAAAATGTATGAAAAACATTTGAAGAGGAAAAGACATTTAAAAGATGCAAATTTAAATAGTCAGAAACCCCTGAAAAGTTAAAAAATAAAGAAAACGATTTCACATGGAATTTATACTATTGAAATTTATGAAACAAGTTATGATAATCATTTTAAGAGTTAGAAATATTTGAAAAATGTAAATTTAAAATATGCAGTTTTTAATAACTTAAAAGAATGTGCTAAAGAAAAACATATTTATAATTATAATAATTTAAATTCAAATCAATTAGAAACAATAAAGAAATCATATGAATGGGTTAGCGAAAGTTGTATAAGTCAAGAAAATTTCATTTTTGACTTAATATAGGTTAATATATTGTACTTATTAATGTCACATCTGTTAAGGGACGAAGTGGTATAAGTCTAATTCAAAAATTCACCGAATGGCAGCAGCACCTTTAAAATGGTCTGACCGGTTTGAAAGAAAGCCTTTGGAGACTAAATGGTATAAGTCAGTGTTAGAGTACATGTCCTAGTCTGTGAGTCTGTTTGCTGAGCGACTGCTTGTAATAAAAACGTATACAATGGATATGAGTGACAATTCTTCATTTACACTAACAGGTAATTATTATTCTTTTATAACTTTATGTTACTTGTTACAATTTTATGTAGATAAATTTTGCTTATGAGCTTTTTTGAAAAATTATATTTTTATTTTCAACGATTGTCATTTAAAATTCCTATGTTTCGTCTGCAGCTTTTATGATTTTAGTTACTTGTGTAATAAACTTAAGTTTATTATTACATTGTGTTATTTAAATAGGTATATGTACATAGTAAATTAATTTCATTCTCATTATTGTCAATGTTTTTCTGCTTTTTAAATGACGAGCTAGTGGAAACAGCTCCTGAAAATGAGAAACTCAGAAAACGCCAAAAGCATCCTGAAAAATACAAACAGGCTATTAGGAAAAAAGAAAAAATAAGGGTAGGAATATGAAACCTTTAGTTAGATAACTGTAAAAGTTAAGAAATTTGAAAATAAAAATTGTAACTGTAGTAACTTATGTCTCTAAAATATTACTTCAGATGAAGGAAAAATTATTTTTGACAACTTCTGGAAGATGGGAAACTTTTTGAGACAAAATTCTTATTTGAGCGAATTAGTTAAACGGTTTAAGTGTAATGCAACATCGTCCCAGGAATGCTGTTATAGGACCTAAACAAGTTACATACGTACAAGTACTTCGGAAATGTCAGAAATTAAAGTATACGTGTGTGCAAAATATGTTTTTTAGATACTTTTCAAATTTCTAACGGTCGATTAGCTCGTGGATTAAAAAAGGAAGAATTGGGAAAAGAACCTAGAGAAGACTTAAGGGGAAAACGAACTGCATCTAATAAAATTTCTGAAGAATTAAGAGAGAATGTACGGCAGTACATAAGACAAATTCCCTACATACATCAGCCATTATACTAGACGTCAGAATCGTCATAGGAAATATTTAAGACCAGACTTAAATATTACTAAAGTATACGTACGAACTTTATAAAATTGATTGTCAAGAAAAAGAATTACCTTCAGTAAAACAGTATCTGTATAGGGAAATATGTAACAATGAATTTAATTTATCTTTTCTATTGCCGCGAAAGATACTTGTACCAAATGTGATGCATTCAAGATAAAAATTTTCTTCATAGAAGATGAGAATGAAAAAAAAAAACAGCTTGAATTTCAATGAGTCGCATCTAACAAAGGCTGAAGAAGCTCGTGAATTGCTAAACAGACTGTAAGGATGATAATGGATTGCTAGCTTTTACGTTCGATTTACCATTTTCAAAACTTTCTACTTCAATAGCCTATTACAAACGGAATATGTATGTCTATAATTTGGCTTATCATAATTTAAAAGATGAAGAAGGGCACATGTACGTATGGAACGAAATTGAAGGGAAGCGAGGTAGCCAAGAGGTAGCAGCTTGTCTCATAAAACATATTAAAGCGTTTTGTCTGGTAAACACTGATGCATTTTATTTAGCGATACTTGCATCGGCCAGAAACGAAATTGAAAATTAACTCTTACACTTTTAAAATTATTACAAGATCCATACATACCAATTAAGACAATAGATCTTATCTTCACGACAAGCGGACACTCCTTTTTACCTAACGACAGAGACATTGCAGTAATTGAAAAAGAGTCTAGAAGAAAAACGATTTTCACGCCAAATGAATGGTATGAAACTATTAAAACAGCAAAAAAGAAGCCTTTTAAAGTCCTTAAAATGAATAGAACCGAATTTTTAAGCTTCAAAAATTTAGAAAAACTGGTAACGAAAAGAAAGTTTCCAACCGAAAAAGATGTAAATTTGTTACAGATGCGGGGGATAAGAATTTCTAAAAACTTTTCCTTTCGGATGCAGTACAAAAATCTTTAAGTGTTATTCAAGATTTCAAAGAAATTGATATTAAAATATCAACATTACCATCTCGCCGTAGAGGCAACCTCCTGCATCAGAGGAATCACTGGGAGAAATAGATCAGAATATACTTTATCTAAACTCATTCTCGTTACGGAGGCAAAAAGAGACGAGATGAATTTGCTTCCGTACATACCTCTCATCCATCACCAATTTTTTATTGAGTTACAAGCTGATGAAAAAAATAACAATAAAGACGAATTTCTGCCTGATGAACATGAAAATGAATACAAAATGAAGATGAATCCGGTATAGATTAAGTTTAATACTTTTAGTTTAAATTTTTTATTATGTGATTTCTTTTGTTACAAAACTCACTTTGGTTGAGTTCTAACCAAACATTCTAAAACATTTGTAATGAAAACATTCTAATGTTTTCATTACTTTTTTTATAAAAAAAAAAATTTGTATTAAAAAAACTTTGAATTTTTTGTATTAATTTTGAATAATTAAACATTGTTTGTATTATACTACAGTAATTATTTCTTAAATACATGCTTTTTGAACTATTAAGTTTAAAAATTTTATTACAAAATAAATTGGCCTCATAAAATAAACAATCAAGGCTGCATTAAGAAGTAAAGTGATATAAGTCAAAAGTAAAGTGGTATAAATCAGAAATAAAGACAAGCGTTCAGAAATAAAATGGTATTGTCTAAAAACATAATCACAAAATTAATAAAATGCTAACACATTGGAATAAATTTTATAGGAGTTTAAAATTTAATGTTTTTCGTTTAGGCCAGTTATTATTTTAGGAATTTAGGGAAATAATTAAAGTTTTAATAAACTGAAACGCGTTTTAGTCTCTCCTGAAAAATTTTGAAATTCTTATACCACTTTCGCTCTAACCCATTCATAAAAAGAAAATAAAGATAATTATGAATTATTTGAAATTGAAAAATTAAAAGATATTGGAGAAAAATTATTATTAAAAAATTTTAATTAAAAAAGAGCTCAAATTGCAAATATAATACAAAAAATTAATAACAAATCATCGAAGTGGGGGTCTTAGAAGTATTATTTTTGTTAAAAATTTAGTCATTCAAAATAATAATAAATCAAGAAAAGCTTTAATAAAAGAAATTTTCGAAAACCAAAACTTAAAATATTCCTCAAAATAACGTTATTAATATTCATTCAAACTAAAACATTTATAAACGATTTATTTAAAGAATATTCTCTATAAAATTCTATTGAAACTAGCATATTTTAAATTCCTTAGAAGAATATAGAGGAGAATTAAAAAAATTTATTGACGATATGAAAAAATCTCATAAAAATGTTAAAGGTCAGTTACAATTAGATTTATATATGAAAGCTTTTTAGAAAATAATGAAAATCGATATACAACAAATGCATTTTATGTTAAAATCTAATGTTATTTTTGATATTGGTGAATTTTTAACAGATCAATTTGATAAATTGATAAATAGAGAACATTTAAATCAACCAAAAAAAGGTTCATACTTTTTCTGTTCCTGTGGATATTTTTGTATATTATTTCCTGTCTATGTGTTCTCTGAACTCGTTCATAAATTTTGTTTTCCTTCCTGGGTCCGAGCTATGTCGGATATATTCTTGCGCTCGATGACTACTAGCCTTCTGGTGTGCCGTGAATATCAATCTCCTGCCAGTATCAACCCCGGGGATTGTTGTATAGTTCCTGCTAAGTTTGTTGTAGTATTTTTAGCAAAATTATTATAACTCCCAATATGTACTACAGTCAACAAAATAAATACATACCTAATTAAAGTGATAAGCGATTGTTAAATTTTTATGTTAATAATATTTTATATAATATCTTGTTAATATTAAAATATTTCAGTCTTTATTGTGTGTATCAATAAAGACTGCCAAATTTTTTCTGCCAAAATTGGCAGAAAGTTATGGAACCTTCTAGAAACAGTAAGGTTGTATCTTTGTTTGTATTAGTATTTTTTACAAAAGAATGAATTTTTGTTTGGAAATCTGCATTGAAAAAATTTAGTTTTATAATTAATGTAATTATTTATTTTGTTTGAAATTAATTGTATTTATAAATAGGGTAGAAATTAGCAATAGAAGTAAATAGACTTTTCTGGTTTTTTCTAGAAGTACAACGGACAACATATAAGAAAAACGAGGGAACTGTTCATTGGCTCAGTATGTATCATAGTTCCGATCGGTAACACTGCTGTTGTAACTGTGCGAACGTTAAATTTTTTTTTTTTTGTTAAATTTATTAGTCTGATATCGTGTTGGTTATTTACGTAACATTCTCTCACTAAGTTAAACAAAAGATCGAGTCCCGGCGCGGCCCCCTCAACTAGGGAACCGCATTTGTAGTGAGGGCATAAAGACCGAGTCCCGACCATCGAGGTGGGTGCCGGGGCTGACTATGTTAGCTCCGGTGTCCCGCCCCGGCGGTTAGAGGCAGGCATATTAAATGATAAGACTGGTGAGCCGACCTGTCGTGCCGGACGTATAGCCGGTGGACAGCGAGGCCTATTAGAGTAAACTACCCGTGGGCTGTACTATGTTTCATTGTAGGTCTCCGGGGCGGAGAAAAAAGTTATTTAAAAGGAATTTATTTAATGCTAGATCATTTATTGAATTACTAGAAAAAATTAGAGTTAAGAAAATTTGTATTAATTTTCAAAATAAAGATAATTATTGTTTTGAATTATGCCTGAAAAAGGTGAGACTATTAAATTCATAAACCATAATAGGAATTTTGAACACTCATTTGTTATTTATTTACCAGTTTGAAAGTTGTTTAAATAAAATATATACTTGTAGACATAATCCTTCAAAATCTTCAACTACTAAAATTCAAAAAAAATATTCCATATGGCTTTACCAATATATAAAGTTAATAGAGCCGAAAAAGGTAAATTTATTCAACCAGTTTGTTTTAGGACTAAAAATGAAGAAGAATTACAAAAAGTTCCTGAACATTTATTTTCTAATTTAGATAATATGGGAAAGTTTATTAAAAAGAAATGTAATTCGAAAAATCAAATACCAATAGAATTAACAGGAGAAGAAAATTACATTTTCAAAATGAAAATATATGCTATATTTGTGAAAAACCTTTTAATAATAATTTAAATGAAGAAATTATTTATATTGATCCAAATTTATAAGATTTTGAAGAAAATAAAAAAAAAGATTATAAATTAATAAAAGTAAGAGATCATTATCATATAAGTGGAACATTTAGGGGAGCTGCCAATTAAATTTATCATCTATTTATCTTTCTTTTTCTGTTTAGCCTCCGGAACTACCGTAAGGTATTACTTCAGAGGATGAATGAGGATGATATGTATGAATATGAATGGAAGTGTAGTCTTGTACAATCTCGGGTCGACCACTCCTGAGAAGTGTGGTTAATTGAGATCCAACCACCAAAGAACACCGGTATCCACGATCTAGAATTCAAATCCATTTATTTGAACCTTAGAACTTTCGCCTTCGAAATTAGCTGATTTGCGATGTCGTGTTATCCACTAGACCAGCCCGGTGGGCTATCATCTATTTATCTACTACTATCTAATAACATGCAGGAATGGTGCGATAATTGGATGGTTTGTAATTAACCCTCTTTAGTGATAGATACTAAGTCTACCAACTCGTTACGTAATTAGGTTATGTGATTGGATAACTTACTCGTTGCGTGAGAGGCAATGAGAAAGTTATCTACTCATTTAAATAATGAAGAGCTATTATTCGAAAATATAGCAAAATGTCTTGATCT
Organism: Zanna intricata; assembly: GCA_010016005.3. Taxonomy (NCBI): domain Eukaryota; kingdom Metazoa; phylum Arthropoda; class Insecta; order Hemiptera; family Fulgoridae; genus Zanna; species Zanna intricata. The sequence continues at coordinate 6,722 of JAAAKQ030065701.1, forward strand.
GCAACTAGATAGAAAACTTTCTGAAAATAATGTCACATAGTCACCAAAAGGAAAACGATCAATATTCTCATCTAAAGAAATTATGTCGGTTAATAGAAAAGTATTATTAATAAGAAAGTATTCAATATTATCCTCTGACTGCACAGCAATGCTTTATAAAACGATATTTAGGTCAATTAAGACGTAGGAAATGCATTTTTCGGGGAGAAATAACAACTCGAATAGAGAAATTCTATAGAGATTCCAGAAAAAAGTCATGAAATTTATCAATAATTTAATTTTGATCATTAGAAATACTGAAATAGATGAATTCTTAGAATTCACGATATTAAAAGATTAAATCAGTTTTATCAAAAGTGACTGAATTCATATAAAAATACCTTAGAATTAATGTTCTACGCAATGGGAAAGATATCCGGGTTTAAAATCACATTATTAAGAGCTTAATTATAGGGAAAATAATACATTTTATCAATAATGATAATAAAAATGGATATTCAAAAAAGTGTAAATATTCTAATTAGATATTTTACTAAGTGTATTACTTCAATTGGATATAAGTATTTAGGTTTAACAAATTGATGTTATGTTTATGAACAGTGTAATTATTAATTTCTTCATTGTATGAACTGTGGAAGTTTCAGATTTTGAGTTAAAATTGATTTTTTTTTAATTTGTTATTATTAATTTGGAATGAATAAAAAACGAAAAACTTACTGTTTTTATTAAGTTTGTATTTTAAGAAATGGAACGTTGCATTACGTAATAAAGAATCTTTCAACTTTCCCTTTGCTTTCAAGTCATTTTTATTTATCATATAAAAAAAAAAATAAATAAAAACAGGTTAAGTCATCACAATGAAATTGACATTATTCGAGTGACGCTTTCAATGTCAAGTGAAGTTAACCTCCACACAAATGTAACTTTTAATTAATTACCTTGTTTTGATATCTAGTAAACCTTGCAAGAAGTAAATGCATTTCTTTATTTGTTGTAGGTTATAGTTATATCATAAAATGCACTTGTTAACCATGTTTTATTTTATAATTTGATAAAATAATAATTTACGATAAATGAAATAAAAATATTAGTGTCACTGGATTGGCCTAGAAAAATCAAACGTCTAGTTTTATAACCCTAGTTTTACTTTTTATATTAACAAGATGTTATTTACACACACATACACGCACGCACGTACACACACAAAAACGTGCGCGCGCACATACATATATATCCTAAAATAAAAAATAATTTTTCATTTTGTTTGTATCCCAAAAACTCAAAAACTACCCAACCGCTGAAAATCTCACAATTTATTATTATTTTTCCCGGGATTGTTTACGTGTTATTAGTTCCATGTATTTTTTAGCCTGCATGAGATGCTTATTATGTAAAGATATCAGTAAAAACATATTATATCCCAGAGCGTTGCAATGATTTTGATTTAATTGAAATAAAATTAAACTAAATTGATGTTGAACATTTTATTTATTATATATATATATATATATATAATCAATACTGTATATAGTATAATAAAATATGTTACATATAATCTATGATAGTCAGATGAAACTCGTGTATTTCTGTTTCACTTTATATCGATATCATTTTCTGGAGATATTTAAAAAAATTTTTTTTTTTTTAACTTCCGAAACCACTGTTAAGGTATATCTTCAGAGGATGAGATTAATGAATTGTAGCGTGAGTGGAAAATGCCATGCCTGACTAGGATTCGAACCCGGGATCTCCGGATGAAAGGCTGAGACGCTACCACTCCACCACAGAGGCCGATTTCTGGAGATATAATCGGAAAACGAAAAATAAATTGTTTTGAAAAAATGTTTCAAATTTATATATCCATCCATTAAGAAATCAAATAAACACATTAATTCAGAAATCAATTAATATTTTATATAATTTACCATTAGCTTTTATTTCATGAGATCTGTAATATTTTTTTTCTTTCAGAAAAAAATTAAAGATTAGTTCTGCAAAAAAACACTTTTTTTAACAGAATTTTGTAATACTTTTAAAAAGTAGAGCTTCAGAAAAAGTTAATTTAGGAAAAAGTTCTGCAAATGTTTATTTTTTTACTGATATAATTTTTATGTTAGAATCGCTGAAAACTTTTTAGAAGACATGGTTGAACAGACCACTGATTAAACCATCAAACCATTACATATGGTCACATGCAGAAGCTATTACTTTTACACTAGTTCTACTTTAGTATTTACGAATTATAATAATATATATATATATTTTTTTTTTTTTGAGAATACTGAAAAAATTATTAATGATTTTTTTAATTTTTTAACTTTTTACGTATTATTAAAAATATAAATAAATTAAACAAAAAATTAATGCATAACGTTGAACCTGTATCTGAACGAAAATAAAAACTAAAAAATAATAATAATAAACACAAAATCAAAAAAAAATAAGCAAATTTCAGTTAAAATTCTCTGGAATGTAAGAATATCTAAGTTTTCCAAATTTTTTATTTTTATCAATAAATATTAAAAATAAAAAAAATCTGTTTCTGAGTAATGATGGTGAAATATAAAAAGATTATATCGTTTAGGTAGATAATAAAACTTTTCGTTTAAAAAACTTGCACTTGCATGAAAATAAAAGATAATCATTTACTACTTGATGAGAACTGTAGGCTGTATGTATAACAACATATTTAAGTAATAAGTATTACTTATTATTAATTACTTAAAAAGTATACTTGAACAATCGAAATATATACAGAAGTACGTTTACCATCTCAATCCACTGATGTAAAATCCAATACTTATATTTTATTCTTTCTGACAAAGAAGCAATTTCTGTTAAAGCACACAACAAAGAGAAAAAGTAATGTATTTAGCAGAAAGTAAAGGATAATTAATTTTTACACATAATTATATTTTGCTGCTAGGATGCAATTTACTACACTATTTTTTGATATAGAGAGCAGTTCATAAATTATTCAGCGCATTTTAGATGATAATAAAAAATAACAATTTAATTATATGCATATTTTATTGTTAAACGTGATATTTTGAACAGTTTTGTTTACTACATTTATTAACTTCAAACAAGTTCCACATGAGAACCTCTTTTCGTGCGTAAAATGTTTAAACGTAAAATTTCCTCCCTATCGTTACATGCTCCGACGTATTCATTCAAGGTGACCAAGGTCATTATCAACTCTAGTCGCTACATAATGTTTGAAAAAAGTCAACACGCGCTACATTACAATGGTCATTTTTTATTAAATCCTAAAATGCGATAAATAATTAATGTTCACTTTGTATATATTACATGAGAAGATACATATTGAATATTTTCTTTCTTTTTTTAAAGTTACTTAAAAATAAGATTACTTCTACCCTTAAGAGGACTTTCTTTTTTAATTAACACATTCTTATTTTCATTAATTAATTATTAAAATGAAAGTATACATAAGATAAAATAAACAGTATATATTTTTTTTTTGTTTTTTTTTTCGTTTAACCTCCGGAACCAACATTAAGGTATATCTTCAGAGGATGAGATGAATGAATTGTAGCGTGTGTGAAAAATGCCATGCCTGACCAGGATTCGAACCCAGGACCTCCGGATGAAAGGCTGAGACGGTACCACTCGGCCACGGCGGCCGACTAAAGTATGTAATCAGTATAAGTAAATTAATAATCAGCTAAATAATCAGTATATTAATAAATTAAATGATAACGTAAATCTAAATTAAGTAGAAAGGGTATATAATTAAATTCACTGTTGGCCATGACAACAGAAACAGACGAATACTATTTTCTGAATTCAATGAGATGTTAAATGGAAGTATATTATATTTCTTAAAATAGATTTCTTTGTTTTTATTCTGCAAACATTATTCTCCTAAGTAAAAATTATTTGTATATTTCGAAATAATAATATAAAAACCCGATTAGAATCAATATAATTGAAAAGAAGTAATAATATTAAATATATCTGGAACTAATTATTAAATGGTCTAATAATTTTATTAAATTAGCGTAAAATATTTAAAAATATTGTTATTTTACATAATTCTATTTTAGAATAGTCGAGCAGATTCCATAATCTGCTCGACTATTGTTAATATAATAATAATCCATAAAAAAATTCCAGAAAATTTCCGGAATTAATGTAGTGAATTTACATAAATTTACTTACAGAGAAATTAAATAGACAAACATTAACATTTTATGTAACTTAACTTTATTATCTTTTATTTCTTGAAATCTGTAGTGTTTTTTTTAAATTACAAAAACAAGTATGTTTATTGCTGCATAATAAACTGTTTTAATACTGGTTTCATGCTTAAGATAATAATCAGAATTTTATTTCAAGATATTGCAAAAAAAAGCCGCTGTGGGATTTTACTTAATGGGCGAAATTTTTAAATCAAGTAAGTAGATTTGAATTTATTTATAAATATACGTAAATGAAATATAAGTTTTAGTAGTAAATTCTTCCTAATCTTTCTAGTGTTTCATTTTAGTAGTAAACTCTTCTTAAGTCTTTTGTGTTCCTGCATTGCATACAGTATTATAGGAATATATACTCTCATTCTTGTATATTTTTTCCGTTTATTTTTTTCTGGACATCATGTACGCGTCAGAACAATCGGAATAGTTTTTAAAAATATTTTTTTTTAAACATAATTATTTTTAAAAATAAACGTTTTTTTTAAAGGAATTTAATACAATCGGTTCTAAAATAAACTTGTATTTTTACCCGACTTCACAAAAAGAAAGAGGCTCCTATTCAACTTTATAAGTTAAATTTAAAAACTTTTATGTATGTCTATGCTTTATGATTTACGAAACTGAACGATCAGTTTCAAGATTTTTTTTTTCAATAAAAAACTCTTTTTGTGGTCCGTTTGTCACTTTTTTCAGTTAACAAAGTGAATGAATTATCTTTTTAATGAATGATTTTATTTCTATGTAAACAATTTGAGAATGGTTTTTCAATTTGTTATCATTAATATTGCTTTAATAGTATTATAGTATAATACTACTGGATGATTACTTCTGGACTTCTTGGTGCGATTATGATGTTAAAAGAACTTTCGTAAGAAAAAATGTAGTGGAAAACTTAGGGGAAAAAAAATTATTTTCCCCACATTCCAAACTGCCTTTGTTAATGCATCACAGCAATCACTTTACACAGTTTTAGTGCAATATTTTTTACATTTTTTCAAAGCACAGGTTTTCTGGGTTTTTTTCGTATGAACTCCTTTTTCGTTTGGGCACTACTTTCAACAAGCTGTTTATACTTTAAACAAAATTAAACAAAAAATAGAATGTAAAATAACACTAAAAAACAATCTTTCTCTTTTAAATTAAAAGTAATATTAATATAATTGTTTTCATTTTTACGTACAAGGAAGTATCGCAAAAAATTTCGGTTTTCAAATTTCAACGAAAATATCAATTTTAACCATTCCTGAATCCATTTTGACTAGTTTCGGCGTGACTTCTGTGCGCATGTACGTACGTACGTATTTTGCATAACTTAAAAACAATTAGCCGTGGAATATTGAATTTTTGAATTAGGATTGTTGTAACATCGAGTTGTGCACCTTTCCTTTTTACTGAACCAAAAATGTCCAAAAATGTCCAAAAAAGCCCGAAATCCCCAAAAATTGGATTTTTTCTTAACTGCAATAATAAGTTCTCATAGAGAGTTTTTCAACGATATACATAAGTGGTATTTACTTTCATTGATTCCAGAATAATAGCCAAATAAAATTTTAATTAATGAAATATTTGGAAAACATATCTGTTCGAATCAGACTTCTTTTTATTATTTTTTTTTTTTTAACTTTAGAATTCGAAAATAGAGAGATAATCTTGAATATAATGAGAGGCAGTATCTGGATTTCATAAACAGCAAAAATTACAGTATCACCAGCAAATCAAATGTAGCAACGGTTGTATCTGCCAAAATTGAAAAGTTAACAGTAAACAGAACATATAAGATGGCTCCGAGAACGCTTCCTTGAGATACTCTTGATTTTATTGATAATAAATCCGTTAAAACTTCTTTATAATTAACTTGAAAATACATTTATTCTAGTTAAGATGTTAGCTCTACATAGAAAACATGCGGTAACATTTTTTTTTTAATTTATAGAGCATCCCTACGTGCCAAACTTTTTCAAAAGCTTGACTGAACACTGAGGAACCGCAAAGTATTTTTTGTTGTTTAGAGCATGATTGATTATGTTAAAAATTCTGTTTCCTTGCTTCACATTAGCATGTTTCTCCCTAAAACAAAATTGATGATTTGGAATTTGTTCATTTACGCAAACTGCTTCGTAAATGAACAAATTTACGAAGCTTCTCTTTAAAAAGAGCTTTTCAAAAACTTTAGAGAGCACTGAAAGCAGGCTGATAGACCTGTAAGATTTAAAATCTGCTGGTTCTAAACCCAGTTTTGGTGTAACAATTACTTGTGAAAATTTTCCACGCACCAGGAAAATGACTAATTCGAATAATAGCATTGAAAATTAGTGTAATTAAACTTTCTCTTGTCGAGATAATGCTTGAAGAACCTGTGAGACCAGTGATTAAATCATATCCCGGCGCTTTTGTTGGAAGTACTTCGTTGTTAATCACTGAAGAAACCTCGTGGATTGTAAAGCATTTAATGGTAAGAACATTTGAAAAGGAGAAATCAAATATTCGAAAATTTTCCTAACTCCATTTGGATCGTTTCGATATTATTTGGCTGGAAGGCGTCGAAAAAGTACTCAGGAAATAAGTAAGTATTCTCTTGAAAACTTCTAACCCGTGTTCTGATATTTTTACGGAGAGGAAGAATAGACTGCTGGAGTCTCTTGAACGATTTCAGCTTTCCATAAAGTATATTCAGCAGACTGCCTATCAGAAATATTTTCAACTTAAGATTGAAACGAAATGTTTTTAAAAATTTGAATCGATCTTTTTAATTCTTTAGAATATCTGTTAAATCTTCTTTTATCAGCAGGGTAACAAGTTCACTGCCATACTACGTCGCGTATGGCAGTGAACTTAGATGTCAGTTTCAAATATATATCTTTGAATCTGATAGAAGAAGATAGACGTTCTTCTATCTTTTCTCCAATAAAGACAGGATATCTAATTTGAGCTGGAGAAGCAGAATTCAAATTGGAAGGGGAGGCACACGACGCTGACTGAATCAATTTTGTCAGTTTGTGTACTGCATTATCCACATCGGCGATTTAAATCACATCGGTAAATTAAATCGTCCAACCTTGTATTTTCCACCAAAAAGTCTTTAAAACGTTTTTTATTTGGTCAGTTTATTAAACAGAGTGGGAGATCGATCAGTTAGCATAACTTCAAAAATATCGTGAGCACAGCAGGTGTATGGTCGGACAAGTCAAAATGTGGTTCAACATGCAAATACTATTCAGAAATAACTTTGAAAATGAAAAAATATAGGAAATCTGGAATTTTATTAAGATCTGTAAGGCAGGAGGTAAGCTCTACAGAAGTTGAACACTCATAATTATTGTAATTATTGTCAATCATTGATCTGAACAGTTGTCTGCCTTTTGGCGATGTTAGTCGCGATTCCCAGTATAGGTGTTTAGAATTCCAATCCCCACCACAAATGAATTTCGGACCCAAGGATCTAAAGAATGATGTAAAGTGATCCGCCTTCACAGTATGCCTTGGAGGGCAATAAACGGAAAAGACAGAAAATTGTGATCGCTCATGGGGGACAACTACGACAGTAGCTTGCAAAAAATCCTTTTTATATTCAAGCAATATAAAGTGAGAAAGAGTACTTTTGATACTAACAGCAGTACCGCCGTGTGTATTCCTTATGTTGTGATTAGTGCAATATATTGTATAGCAATGAAACTTGACAAAATATCTATCAGTAAACCTTGTTTCAGATATACGTATGTCTACCTTATTAATATTTAAAATGGCTTCTAATTCTAGATCTTTATCAGACAATCCGTTAGCGTTCCAGAGTGCTGGATTCATGAACAGACCAATCATTTTTTCCATTCCAATCAGATTTTCAACCATTTGCTCAAATCTTTGAGACATATGGTCCACAATATTCATGAGTCCATGAAAATTTTGATTATGGATAGTTTGTTGATTATGGGACTAATCATTTTAACTTTTTCAGCGTAGGTAGGACTAGAAATATTCACCCTATTATTACCGTTATCACTAACATTATTACTATCATATTTGTGAAAATTATTGATACTCAAGTTAGTTACACGAACATTACTGTAATTATTATTACTAGAATTGTTATTACTTCAACTCTTGAAGATAGGGCAGATTTGGGAGAATAAACCTTTGTTTTATATTTGTGATAAAATTTACACCCTTTGTAATTCGCTGGGTGTTGATCGCCGCTGTTAACGCAGGAAGCTAGAACCTGTGGTACTTTAGAGAAGACTGTTGTGGCATGATCTGCATCACAATTCACACAACAGTGTGAGCAATTGCACAGATTTTTGCAATTCCCAAATCGTTGGCATCGTTTGCATTGGACAACTTTTTTTTTAACAAACGGACCTTCAAAGCTTACAATAGTATAGTTGAGAGATTACATGTTAAAAATTTCTTTACTTAAGATTTGGACTCGAGTTCCCCCCCCCCCCCGAGGGGAATAACGCCCGCCAAGTGATATTACCGGATGTCACCCCCTCCGTTCCTAGCCCTGAAGGGCTTTACCGGAGGTCGTCTTTTCGCTTCAGTCTGATAACGCCACAGTCATCAACCGACCTCGGGGAGATGCCACAGATGCCAATGCCCCGAGGGACATTCACATCGATAAATAGATAGGCCAATTAATTTTGATGGTGTCCAATGCCTTCTACGAAGACACGGGACACCGCGAAACCACCCACT
>JAAAKQ030065734.1:0-15629 GCA_010016005.3 Zanna intricata
TTCGAGTGCTGCCACCGACGAGTGCTGCTATCTTCATGTTGAGGTCGGAAACTTTTCAGACCACCCTCGTATATATAAAAAATAATTATAAAAGGTTATCCCCTTGTTTATTTAATTGTGCCTTATGATTATTTATAAAATATAAGAGAATGGAAAATGCAACTAAAGGCATTAGAGTTAAATCAAAATATTAAAAATAGTATCTGTATTATAACTGTTCTTGCTTTTGCTGATGAATTTGTAATATTAGCAAAAAACAAAGAATAAGCCAGAAACAATAATTTTAGAATAAGAAAAATACCCAAATAAGATTGACCTTAAAATCTCGTTTTTAAAAAAAACCGAATTGTTTTCTAACTCTCGATCTAAAGATTTAATAGATAAAATTAAAATTCAGAAAACAAAGTTTTCAAAAGTCACTAAATTTAAGTATTTAGGAAATACCATAACCCCAAAGAGAATAGATAAAGAAACGATTAAATATAAACAGAAAAAAATGGAAGAAGTCCTTTGCAAGATCCGTAACATTTATAACAAATAATGTTTATCTATAAATTTAAAAATCAGACATATGAAATTGTAATTCTACCCCTTACATAAATCTGAATGTTGTACCTTTATATAAATCTGAATGCTTACAAATTTTTTTCTAATAAAGAAATATTTAAATTAGAAAAAAAAATCCTAATGAAAATATAAGTCCCAAAAATTACAGAAAATCAATAATAATATCGACTTAGAAGCATGGAAATTGATGAAAATTTAATAAAAAGTAGAGCAAAAAATAAAGAAAATAAAATTTTTTTGGTCTCATCTAGAATGGAAGATAATATACTGATTAAAGAATTTAACTATTTTGATAAAAGGAAAACCAAACCTAAATGGTTCACAGAAATTGCAAAAGATCTCAGGAGTTTAAGAATCATGAAAGATAAAATGGAAGATAGAGACGAATTAGAAAATTAATTTATTAAAGAAAGTATCCAGAAAAGGAAAAACAATCAATACCTGAAAGAAAATGGACGGAAGGATAGAGAAAACTAAGGATCAGAATGAGAATATTTTGGGAGAAGAAAATATCCAAAGTTATTCAAACGTGATCCTTAGATAGTCTGAACATAAAAAAAAGTAAAAAAAAACTATAACAAAAAAAAAAGAACTAAGATTTAAAATTAAAAGAATCAGCAATTTTTGTGGATACAAAACATTGACTTTTTTTTTAATAATTAATTACAATTTATTTATTGGGGTGTAACCCTGGAACCAAGGAAAATAAGTACCATTTATGTATGATATATCACTGAAAATCTCTCAATGAAGGCATATTACTGCAGTTAAGAAAAAGTCCAAAATCCAGTTTTTTTTTTATTTTGAGTTTCTTGGACACTTTTGGTCCATTCAATTGCAATCAAAAGGGGAGGTGCTTCACTAGACATTATAACTGTTCTAAATCCAAAATTTCAACATTCTATGACTAATCCTTTTTGAGTTGTGCGAGATATATACGCACGCCAGAACTAGCACATTCGTCACGCCAGAGCTAGTCAAAATGGATTCAAGCATTATCTAAACAGATGTTTCTGTTGAAATCCGAAATTTTACAATTCTTCCTTGGAAATAAATATATTAAGTTTGCATATTCCGTAAGCTTCCGTTTAATTTAATAGGGAAAGTTAAATTAGTTTCTACTCACCAGTATGTCAAGTTAACGTTAAATTTAATTTGGTGGTGGTTAATTTTTATTTATAAAGTTGTATGAACTATATTTATATATAAATAAAAATAAACTTGAATTGAAATTGATTGTAATAAAACAAAAAAAAATATTTTGTGGTTTCGTTACTTTTATTATTAGTTTAATATAAAATAAGATTTATACTGTCTAAAATTTTATTACATATTGAATCTTGAAAATAAAGTAAATAATGGGGTCGGTTGCATATTTTATCGGAGAGATATTAAGTTGGTTGTAGATTGTATTAAAGAAGGGAAAAATGCAGAGTTAAACCTATAAAGGCTTACTCTACTGAATATAAAAGTACCCACTCAGAAGTTAAGCCTATCGGCAAATTTCCAAGGATTATACACCATCTTTGCTGAAAACGAAGTTGGAACTAGAATTATTGTGAAGAGATTTTTATTCAAATATTCTCAATTGAGAATGTTGCAAAATATATTATGGTATAAATTCATTCTTAAAAATTATGTTTGATTTTAAATTTTACATTTTAAACATTTATTTTGATTAGGTTATTAATCTGCTAGAAATAATTTTAGTTAGTTTAGACTTCAGTGTATGTGTAAATATTTTCAAACCATACCTATAAAATAAGTTTTATTAGGGCACAGCGTTGCTGCTGTTTAAAGTATTAATTCTACGACCATTAAATACATAGGTAATATTTGAAATAAGAGCTACTGAATATTCATCTTACGTAATTATTTTTTTATGAATTTCTAGCTGCGTTTGAATCAATAATATATGGCAGTAATAATAAAATTACAGAGCGACAAAGCAGACGAGTGATTGGAAATCCCTTTCACCTAACACTCAAGTTTTATTATTACAGTTTTTGTCATTAAAAAAAAAAAAAAATTATTTACCGTGATTTTATCAGTATGGAAACGATTTTAATTACATGATGCTCTTCCTAAAACGAGACTATTGAGGATATAGCAGCACATGGTGAAACTGAACAGATTCTCAGCCGTTTATTACTCATTTACCATATTACTTACATATTTTTCAATGATTTTATATAATATTGCTTTAAAGGGGATATGTAATCAGTAATCGATAACATGCTCTTTCCAGAAATTTTTATTTTGTTGTTCATAATACAATGCATTTCCCTCATAGGTAAGCGGTCTTGTCTAAATATAACATAAGCTTTGTACCAGTGAAGAGCAGTACGAACCACAGCGGTTCGGTTAAATTTATTTTTATATTAAAACAATAGAATAGTAATTAATTTCACGTGATGTACTTGTTAATTATAAAAATCAGCATAAATAAAAAAAAAATCCCATTTTTGATTAATATTATACTTGATTTGAAAAGAATAAAAAAATAAAAATATCCTAAAAAGAAGATTTCGATTGTTGAAATCTGTACAAAAAAAAAACTACAAAAAAGCACTTATTGTCTGATATAATTTATTTGTCTCATTATACCGAGTGATTGAAAAAGACAACTTTAAAAGCACATAAAATTTACTGAGATAACTTAAGGATTTGGTTGACATCTAATTTTTCTATAGAAAAGCATCAAGTTTGTCCCCCAACATTCAATTTGGTTCAACATGGATTACATTTGTAATGAGACATACGCGTACATCCCACCTGAAGTCGACTTAATTCCGAGACTGCAGCAACTTTGGGGCTACCTCTGCAGCTGCGGCGTTAATTCGAAGTCTTAGCTGAGCAAGTTCAGCAGGCAAAGGTGGTATATAACCCGATCTTTAATGACATCTCAAAAGAAAAATCTGGCGGGGTCAAATCTGGGGAGATAGCTGACCATAAAATTAGACTTTCACGACCAATTCACCTAATCTGGAAATGGAATACCAAGAAAATATCGGACTTCTAGACGGTAATGAAGTGATTTCTGGTAGTATTGGAATTCATCTTGGTCATCATCGTCTAACTGAGAAATTAGAAAATTTTGAAGCATGTTCAGATAAACAACACCGTTTGCAGTTGCATCCTAGAGGAAGAAACGGGTCGGGCACTTTTATGCTGAGGGCACAAAAAAAATTGTGAAATAATTCATAATATTAATTCTTATATCAAGTATTTCATAATGATATGATATTTAAAAGTGGGCCGTGTGTTTTCACAGGTCGCTGGTTCATATACGGCCCGGAGGACCAATAAAAATGTATGTCGAAATAATATATCCGAAAGAAACCGTGTAAATTGTATGGAGCTGTTGAATCGTCAGGAGCCGTGTGAATCCGACTGAAGCCGATGATCTTATATCTTGAGTATTAAATGGCTATACTCGAAATTGCTACGAAATGAAAAATATATCTTTATGTCTCCGAAATCTTCGAACATAATGAAATATTTTTCAACAACTTGTAAAAATGTATGTAAAAATACTGCAGAATCAAACTCGGTTGATAAACTAAAATCATCTTGCCAAGATGTGTACATAAAAAGTTACAACCATCTGAAACTAACAATTTGGTGACGTTTTTTTTTTTGGTGAAAAATGTCGCCAAATTTGTGTAGGCAGCGGTACAACGAAACTCAAATTTTACCAGTGCATAAAAAACAATTTTAAGTGGAATTATTTTATTGTGGAAATAGTCTTCTCCACATTCTCGACCAGTCCGACCCGGACTCCGATTTCGAATTTCGGTAATGTATGTTTTCGATACAATACCGTATCCAGAGTAACAATACAATAAATAAAAAGTAATATATCATATAAATCAGCTGGTGAACTCAACTGGAATAATAAATTTATCAGCTTTACGCAATAAGAAGACAATTTGTTAATAAGAAGGAAACGAATCATGAAACTGAACATAACTGCCCGACAAAAATCCAAGGATTTTTTTCTTCATTATACTGCAATGAAATACTAAAAGTGATAATATAAGTAATCCTTGTTTATAATTTCGATAGGTTATAACAACACAATTGCAAACATTATACAATGAAAAGATGAATAGATAATGTAATATCACTGCTGCTGCATGTTAACATGAATACTAAACAAAGGCTACAGCTAATAATAATATGAAATAATATAAACAATCTATTTTGTAATTTCAGTAACACTTATAATTATATAACTATAAATGTATATTTTAAATATAACATGAATATCAAGGTGTAACTTAACATATCGCTTAAAAATTAAATATAGTTGAATTATTATCGAATTAAAATTAAATTATAGTTGAATTAATTATAATTGAATCTATAAATAGTTTTAAATTATATTCACACTCGTTTGCATATATGATAATAATAAGTAATTTTGAATAAAAATTATAGAGCTCGGATATAAATCATGTATCAATAAGAAATTTATTTAATTATTGAACATTTATGGTTACACAAAAATGAGCTATTTTATTGAATAATTCATAAAAATTTCTTACGATTTTCGAGTTAAATTAAACTATGTTTATCAAAAACCGATAGATAAATAAATCATGCAATTGTATAAAAAAGCGGAGAAAGCGTTTTATAATTGTCCCAACGACGTATTGTATTTCCATTGTATAAAATCTTTTAAAAATCGATTAATCCAGTCTGAATATATCAAGCAAAACGTTAGCTGACGAAATAAAGCATACAAATTAGGCTTATTATCATTCACCCTCGAATGAAATTGCCCTAACTTATAATTTAACTGACGTAAAATAAAAAAAAACTTTTGGGTACTCATTATTCCTCCTTTTTTTAATGGAGTCAAGAATCTGCGAAATATATATATATATAGCCAAATATCTATGCCAAGATTCAGGTTATTTAATCAACGAGTTTTCGAAATTACTAAGCAAAAATAATTTAAAAATAATATTGAATATCTTCCAGCCGTAAAAATGATTTAATTTTATAACTTAAAAAGTACATTCATCGTATTAAAGATTATTTTTCTATCACCACCAAAAAAATTAAAAAAATTTGATGTGGACACTACATGACTTCCTTGTAGCCTATTATATTTCCTATACGCATTTTTTCAAAATTAAAAGTACGGAAAATCTTATTTTATTTTATTTCATTTATAATTTATGATTAATGAATAACGAAAATAACTAAAAAAATATTTTTTTTTTATTATTGAACTATTATTTATCTTAAAAAATTTGCAATCAGAGGATAGTAATTATTAATAAATCAATATATTTAAATTAAAAAAAAAAAAAAAAAAAAAAAAAATGTTAAAAAAATGAGATGAAGTCTGATTCGAACCGATGTGCCTTCCTTTTATAAGTTACAAATATTTCATTAATTAGAATTTTATTTGGCTGTAACTCTAGAACCAATGAAAATAAATACCACTTACGATATATAGTTGAAAATCTCTCAATGAGCGCTTATTACTGCAGTTAAAAGTCCAAAATTCAAATTTTTTAGATTTTGGACACTTTTGGTCCAGTTGATTGCAATCAAAAGGGGAGGTGCAGAACTAGATTTTACATCAGTCCTAAATCCAAAATTTCAACATTCTAGGTTCTATTTCTGCATTCAAGACTGAATGGCTGGAAGGTTGGAATTTACTTCAAAAAATACAAATATTTCGGGCTTTCAAAGTCGTCAAAAAGAACTTTCTCAGTACTTTATTCATGAAAATAACTTGGTTTATTTCACGAATGTTGATGAGCTTACATTGCAATTAGGACAAGTTCCTAAACCTGAGGATTGGCTCCTTTTCATAGATTCATCCAGAAGATAGAACCACTTTTAAACTGTAAGTACAGTTTAAAAGTGGTTCTACTACACAACGGTAACAAATATCCTTATGGTATTAATTTGAAACAGACATATGATGTGATGAAAGAAGTTCTTAAACTTTTCTCGACAAAAATAAAATCCTAAAATTATGACGATGTTGTTAATCAACTTATTACTTCATACAGAGCTATGGGATGTAATATGAAAACACATTTTGTCCACTCATTTCTGAATTTTTTCCGGACAACCTCGGAGACATAAGTGATGAACACAGTGAATGTTTCCACCAAGACATTTCGATGATGGAAAGCCGCAACAAAGAGAAACGGAATACTAACATGCTTTTTTTTAATGAGATGGAGGAAACCGATTTACAGACGCTAGGACAATGCCCAGACAGTGTGGGGTCGCTAACACGTTCCGCAAGATGTTATAATATGCGTATGTGTACCTGCTTACTACCGACTAAACCCTGGCATCCCCCTTCTGGAACCGCTCGCATTATGTCACGAGGGGAGAAAGCCCACACACGCAATCGTACTCCACAACCATATTAAAACACGAACACAACCATTGTCACGAGCCACTTCACAAATATTCGGTCACCACATACAGGCCAACACAAACAAAACACACTAAGCAAGACACGCAAGCAAAAGAAGACACACTCTTGCACTCTGACCCTTCAGATGCCTCAGAACTGGTACACACTCCTCAATGTCTTCTCCTTCGACCTAGATTAGCTCTACGACTTTTCTAGATGAGGCTAATTTCTTTATTACTGTCTTCGCAAACCCCACATTGGCAGACCAGTAAGCCTTACTGGCCAGCATAATCTCAAGGATTCTCCGGTTCGAACATTGCCATTCTTCCGATTGATTGTACCATCTCATCATATTTCCCTATCTAGAATCGTGGACAACGAAAGAAAACGTGACACGCAGTCTCTTCGACCTCACAGTCTGGGCATTTGTCCGTGTAATCTAGACCGAAGTGGAAAATATAGGCTCTAAATCCCCCATGGCCCGCTAGCATTTGAGGTAGACTGAAATCTAGGGAGTCATGGGTTCTCCCGTACCACTTTCCAACGTACCTAATCCTCTCATATATCTTTGCCAGTGTGTCTATCATTGATAGGGGTGGTAGGACGTAGGGAGCGTCAAGTACCTCCCGGCTTCGGTATTAAAACGAGGCGCTGCATCCTTCGTCTCTTCTAATGTCCTCTTTCAACCACGGATTATAAACACATAAGAATAATTCTGGGTCCGTAGAAATCGACCCTAATAACCGCATTAGGCAGCCCGTGTGGGCCCGGCGCCTTCTCCAATGGTACTTTCCGAATCGCTACCTTGAGCTCTTCCAACATGAAGAAGCGGAGGCATCCCACGTCCATCTCCTCCTGCTCCAGTATCTATTCCCCACGGGGAAACATCTCGTAAATTATTTCAACAATCTGTTACAAGTTACAAGAGTCACAAGTTTTCTCGCCCTGGCCAACCTCTTGACCAGCAACCTGCATGGTTTGTCCCACTGGTTCGTCTCAATTTCCTCAAGCAAGCACCTCCAACATGCTCTATTCTTATCCCTGATCAGCCTGGCGAGCTACCTCTTCCTCTCCTTATACACAACTCTTTACACGGACCCATATCAAGCTGGCAGTAATATACATCAGAATCCCACCTCTTTGGTTAATCCCCAGGTCGTCGGCCACGCATTGCATTGTCAGCCACGCCAGAAAGCAATGCTGGTTGATGAGCTTTCCATTGCAAGAGCAGCTAGGATATCTCTATAACTATCAAGGCTGATATTAGGCGATAAATAGCAGGTATAAAAATATACCCCGCTGACTCCTTCCTCTGAAACAAATCTTGGAGGGGCAGCTGGTTGCACGGCCACAAGGCTGCATGCCCATCCTCAGATAATACCATCTCCGGAAACGTCCGGATGGTGTAAGGCTTCCGAGCCTTACACCATCCCGTCGTGTGCAATGTCGACGAGCGCCTATCCGGACACTCTATTCGGACGAGTGCACCATCGGATGAGTGCAATATCTACACCTGTCCCCAATATGTATCTCTCCATTACGTTGGCAGCGAGCACCGAATGGTTTAGATTAATCTGGGCTATTTTCATTGCTTTATCACAGCCTGTCCGGTCCTCCCCGGCCACTACTTGTAGTGTCAATACTCGTAATTTTAGGACATGCCATGCTACCAACATGCCACGCTACCATTGCGGTGCCCTTCTGTCTCGTAAGTCAGCCACCTTGGCGCCCCTGTAGATTCGGTTGCTCGGCGGCCATATACTTGAAACGGGTACCTTACCTCTCAGTTCTTCTGCAGTTTCTAGCAGCGGAATGCCCCGCCTCCAAACGCCTAAAACATTTAAGGGGAATGTTGACTATATCTACCCTGCAGGGCAGCTATAGTCGTGGGGAGGGAAGGTAAAATGGGTCCCCCCCAAGAATCGAATATAATTTTTAGGGCGGTATGAATGTTTCCCCTTATACTTGGGACGTAGAATAATTATTTCTGTAACTCACCATTTGAAATAAAAATTTCGAAGTCCTTGTTTACAAGTTAAATTTCCTGCAATAACTTGCAGCAATAAGAATCGTTCAATAATAAGGTCATTATTGTAATAATAAGTCATCATTGTTCAACAATAAGGACCTTATTGTAATATACAATAAGGTCGAATATATAAAAATCGTAATAAAAAACTTAGTTTGTAATCCAGAATCAATTCACTATCAAAGACAGTTCCATAAAAAATACACCAACAGTTTCCAATCGTCCGAAACACAAGAACTACTGAAAAATCCATCCAAATTATAGTAAAAACGCGGAGAGCAAATAGCGTAGGTCTGCACTGTACGGAATCCAATAGTCTACTGAATATTAACATGGTAGTCGATTCCTGTTAGACATTAATTGATGTGCCTGAGGCTATTTATAAAAGAAAAGCATCAGCGAAATGGATTTTAACAAAGGTATGGTCATGCAAAATTATAAATTTTACAGATTTTAACGATATTTTCCTTAATTATTTTTAAAGCATTATTTATTTAAAATTAAAGGTGATAAAAAAATTGTATTTACAGATGTGTCATGTACGCAAAAGAGCAATTCAAGAAATGATATCACGCTCACAGAAACATTAAAAAAATTTTTGTTGTCTAATAGCAAAAATCTTTGTCTAATAGTAAAATTTTTGTATAAGCAGTCTTAAGTGAATTAATCTTAAGGAGTGATAAAGTAATACTTATTATTGGCGATTTTCGGGTATATTTTAATATCATAACAAATTAACATTTAATATTTATGTAAATATATAATGAAAATATTTAATAAAAATTCCTAAAATCAAACGGCTAGTATTATATCATTACTATTTTTTTTTTAAAATCGAATACTTATGATTTCTGTTGACCGTTTCTACCAAACACTATTATAAATAAACTATTATACATTAACACTACAATTTATTTCTTGAATAATAGTGAATTGTTATCTAGAGATCTATATGTTTTTTTTTTTATATCGATCTTTAGATAACAATTCACTATTATTCAAGAAATAAATTGTAGTGTTAATGTATAATAGTGTTTGGCAGCAAATGGTCAACAGAAATCATAAGTATTCGATTAAAAAAAAAAAAATAATAATAATAATAATAGTGAATTGTATCTAGAGATCTAGACCAATAAAGGTGCATTGCTGGGTAAGAATCCTATTAAAAATGATGACACTCTTGCTACTAATACATAAAAAAAATAATAAACGAGTTCGCTCATATACATACAAAACATATAAACATGGATACAAAACCAAAAAAATGTGTTTATTTTTGGGTTAATTTTTCGCTGGTAGAAACCGTTTCTTAGAACTACTATTTTTATGGATAGGAATGTATTAATCTGAAAAAATAACCATAAATGATTAGATATATCCTTTTACATTGATATAATCTCATTTAGAGGAAAATAACAAAATTTCAGTATCTCACCGTGGGATCATTTGAAAATAAATTTCAGTTATTTTACTACAATTTATCCATTACTTTTGATAAATAATGAAAGAATGATGAGTAAAATAAAAAATAAAAAAAAAAAAATTCATCCCGCTTTTGATATAAAATACTGCCTCAGAATCCAATAGATGGATATTTTCCATCTGTTAAATAATTTTGCGCTCGTTAAGTAAACATTTATAAAGTGCAGAATAATTTTTCACACATCTTAATGTTTGCTATGAAATTATTACAAGTTATCCTTTATTCATTACTTTTGTTTGCGGTTGTTATTTTTACTAAAAGAGTAAAACCTCGTTTATGGATTATTTTCTTTTTACTAAACTGAGGGTAAATTTTACATTTTCTTGGCAACGTTAAGAATAAACATTTTTAGATGATTATCTAACTGGGAGACTAGATGGCTTTGATTAGGATGTTTGAATCTCTATGAGACTGTTAAGTTTTTTACTTTTGACTAAGATATTTCTATTATTCTAACATTTGTACATTTAAACCTTTCACCATGTTAATAAAGAGGGGTTCAAGGTGAAGGAGGGTTAACAGGAGTTTTTTACTTTTATAACATTTGAGGAGGATTTCTCTTCTGGAAAAATTAAAATTCAAATCTCTCAGTTTGAGGCAGACTTTATATTATTAATATCTTATCAAATACAGGAAGGGTGGAATTAGGAGGATTAGAATCTCAAAACAATTTCTAATACAGCTGTAATTCTGTAAGAAGTATGTAATTCTTATATAGCTTATACCACACGCAAGAGCTTTTAAACATCATAAAAATAATTTCGGACCGGTTCATTAATTTATGAAATTATTCTGGACAAAAATAATCTGTCTTTTAATGTAATTGTATAGAATTTTATTATTAACCAGGAAAAATATTTAAAAAATATAAAAAAGGAATATAATGTATTAGTTTTTAGTATAATTTTTTCTTTGTTACCAAGTTTTACTTTTATTAGACGATACAAAACTTATGTATATATATATATATATATTTACATATATATAGGCTAATAGTAGCTAGGTCTTATTTTCTCATCATTTCATTTCCTTTTATTTCGTTTCGTAGTACGTATTCCATTACTGCAGTGATTTGTGAGCGCGAGCAGTTTTCCTAAGAACTGGCAATAAATTGGAACATTTAATTCCCAAAAGACAGTTTATATTACTTTCACAGCTTAAAACTTAAACATGAATCTTACATTTTTAAATTTAGTTTTCTAAATTACTTAAGCGTAATGGTTTATTGAACGTCTTACATTTTAATAATTTTGTTGAAAATTGGACTTGGGAGTTTTATAAGATTTAATTTATAAAATATAATTTTTTTTTAAATTTTAAAGTAAGAAGTTTCTTTATAATATTGTATTTATAACTTAAATTTTTTTTTTATTTTAGATTTTTATTTACAATCAATTACATCTTTGTAGGAGCATTAAGTAAATTATATCACATATATTCGGATTAAAAAAGAATCCCGATTGTAATTCCTCAAAAATTACGTACTTGTATCCTATTAGTACAACTTAAATGTCAGACATTTTTTATCAGTTGTTATTAATTAAGAATATGGAATATGATTTTATCTGCTTCGACATAAAATACTAAAGAATTTATTTCAACGATAGTAAAACAGATAGGAAAACATGTACACATACGAAATTTATTGAAAAATAAAAAATTGTTGAATGGATTACATCAAACCACACAATAGTATTATATGCCTAACTAATTACTGACTAATCGCTAGTTTACAGATGCTATAGACGTGAGTCTCGTAAACAGAGCAATATACAAAGCTATCTAATTACACTGTAATTACTGCGATTGTTATTGGCGTTCAGTATTATTGAACATACTAATAACAGGTTGTATTTATGTTTCTATGTGATTGGTTATTTGCTAGAATTGTCTTATAGTCTAATATTATTGTAGACCAAGTAGCTTTCTGCCCTTACTTAGCTTTTGAATCCCGAGATATAAAGAAATTTTAGATTGTAGATTATAGATTTAACTTTTTTGTGAAATACTATAGTATATTCATAGGGTACGAGAAGTCTTAATATTGTACAATCTTTAATTTTTAACTTTTCCTCAGTTTCAGAATATTAGATTTGTATTTGTGTTGATTAATTGTACTTATAAGGTTGAAAAAATATATTTATTTGCCGAGTGAAATATTTTTGTTCCTTAAGTATTAAAAAAAGGCCTTTCTTAATTGACGAAATATTTTGAAACTTTTCGTTTTTTGTGTGGTAGTCTTGTCTATTATGAAAGATATAATTTTTTCGATAGTGCTTACAGCTTCACTAAAACTGCAAAAAATTACCAGGATTTATGTTATGGGATAACATGAGTCGATTTGGATTGAGGATTGAAAACTCACAACCAGCCTCCAAAAATCTCTTATGACTGCCTATATAGACTACAATTGATACTTCTTCCTTACCCCTGGCATTTTTAAGACCTCAAATGTTCTATTCGCACCAAGGATATCTCTTACGTCTCATAATTTTCTTTTATTAATTTCAGTGAGCAACGTTATGTCAAGGTAAATTTTATAAGCAATTATAGTAGTAAATTTTACAATTCTTTTTGTGAAATCCCACATTTTAATATCATTATTGTAATCAGTTTTCTGTAAAACCTATTTCATTGGTAGGAAACTCATTGCTAAAAAATCAAATCATATTCCATTCTGGTAAAATCATGTTATTTTTTCTAGCAATAGTTTGACTTTTTGTTTGTATTCAGTGATATTTTGATCCTTCGGTTTCAAATATTTTTCTAGTACTATAAACGGCCTAATATGTCAGTATAGCCGGTTCATTATTAACCGGTGTCAATTGGTCGCATTTTCATATGAATGAAAATTTTTGCGTGTAAATATCCAAAAATTAAAACAATAGATTGGCAATCTATTGTGTATAAATTGATATTCTTTTTATTAAAAAATACTATATTTGCTGAAAATTCATCCTAATAATAATAATAACAGTGTTATTCCTTTATAATTCTATAGTTTAGTAGAAGCTTTATAGTAAATGTAGTAAATAAAATAATTAAAGGTATTAATTCACGTTCGTAATTTGAAACAGAAGAGTAGAGATAACTGGTTGAGTTCAATGATCAATAATTAAAATTTAATAAATAAATTCAATAATAAAATTTAATAAATTCAATAATTAAAATTTGTTTTTTAGAAATAAATTTTAATTAATAACCTTTTATTATAAAAATTAATATTTTCATTATATGATTTTGAATGTCATACTTTCTCTTTAAAATCCCTTTAAAATCAAGAATTTTAGAAATACAATGTGATATCATTTTTCATTGCATCTGACTATACTTGAAAATTTATTGTAACAACTATTCATAAATTGCTTCTTTCTTCTCTCAGTAAAATAATAGACGTAGCACTTATGCAGTGTTTAGAAAGTTACCGTACTATTTATCCTTAGTAATTAGTATACAAAATAAATTATATTGCCAACAAAATATGGTTATTTTTCTCTTTAACATACCAAACAAAAGATATTAAACATAATATGAGCTTTTTTGAAATTAAATTTGGAACATGATTTTTTTTGCAAATTTTTCTTTAATCTGAGAAGACAAATTTTTGCAATGTAATTTAAAGTTAAAAAAAAATTGTCAACATTTAATTTATTATATTTTATGATAGATGAGTCAGACTAAAAACTTGCTAATATTCTTATGTTCGCAGTTAAAAGAAAAAATCAAATTTAATTTCTATTACATTAACTATATATATTTAATTTCTGAAATATAATTCATCAATAAAGATGCAATTTGCAGAATTGACTAAAAATGGTTTTTTTCTTCAGTCGGAGGAGAGGTAAAACTCTACCAGTCAGCTGTCAGCCGGCTCAGAACGGCAGTGTCGAGCTCTCACCAACTAAAACCCCTCTTCCTTGGCAACCGTGAGGACCGGACACGCCAAAAAGCATAACACAATCTCCAGTGAAAGTAGCAGGATCGACAGCCAGAGAGATCGGAGACGACGGGGGAGTCCTACTGGGATCAGCGGAGCTCATCCACGACCGGTCGCGGACCAACGCACCCTCGTCATCGCAGGCTGTCCCTCCATCTCACTTTTGTCTCCTCCTCGCGATACTGCTTATCGGCATGACGCGAGCAGCATGATCGTCGGGCTGAAAGAGACAGGAAGTGAATGGAGTCCCACGGGCACCAACGGAGAACACACACTTACATCGATACATGGACAGGAGATTCCTTCCCCTGCTGGCTGGAAATACGTAATCTTCCCGCCTAATTCCGCCACCTTCCCCGCGATGAGCCCTCACCATCGTAGAGAGAGTATTCCACAGTTTTGCGAAATCGAACGTGACACCAACAATATTGTTGGAGACAAGAGAGCCTGTCACTGGAACACACCGCACCCTTCAACCTGTCCACCTAACGCACAAGAAGATATCGTGCTCGACATCATCAAGGGCGCCACAGTGGAGGCAAAGATTGACTTCGCTGCGCCCACGCTAAAACAGGTACGACCTGAAGCAGCCATATCCCGAGAGGAACTGGATTATGTAATAATCCATTTCCCAACAATCCCTACCGCTCTACGACGCAACATGATTAATTAATTTAAACGTCCATTTACCCTATGCTGTTGTCTATCACCTGGTCTGCCATCCGTTCAAAAGAATATCATAGGACAAGGTCCTATCCTTCCCGCGGTAGCAGTCGTCCATGAATCTGACCAACGGGTCCATCGGCAGCGGACTGGCAGTAACGAACACCGCCACCGATGATACAGTCTCCAGAGCAGATTCCCTGTCATCTGTTATAGGGTCAACCTAGCATGTTCAGTGTTCCTTATCCAAGTAGAAGCCCAATTTTTTATAAGTTAATACCTTCGTTATACCCTTAATACTATTATACATCTGTTTAAAAGTTTTGGCTCTAATTTTTTAATAATACTATTAACGTAATTTTTTTCTGATTAAAAATTTTTTCTTGAGCGTTATTTCAACTTTTCATTCAAGTATTTTTTTTTTCTTTGTCTTCAGTCATTTGACTGGTTTGATGCAGCTCTCCAAGATTCCCTATCAGTCGTTTCATTTCGTTATACTTCCTACATCCTACATCCCTAACAATTTGTTTTACATATTCCAACCATTGCCTGC
>JAAAKQ030065745.1:0-11767 GCA_010016005.3 Zanna intricata
CGGAGGTCCCGGGTTCGAATCCCGGTCAGGCATGACCTTTTTCACACACGCTACAATTCATTCATCTCATCCTCTGAAGATATACCTTAATGGTGGTTCCGGAAGTATACCTTATAGCAGTGGACCAGTTAACTTTAATTACACGAGGTTAGCGAGCGTGCCGGCCTCCGTGGCGCAATTGGCATCGTCTCGTCCTTTTATCCGAAGGTCTCGGGTTCGAATCCCGGTCAGGCATAACATTTTCACACATGTTATAAATGATTCACCTACATTCTCTGAAGAATTAACTAACAGTGGTCCCGGAGGTTAAAAAAAAACAAACAAAAAAAAAAAAGGTTAGCGAGCGTAGGTTTATGTTGATGTATGTACAGTTCGATCGCTTTTTTTTTCTTTCTTCCTGTTTAGCTTCTGTTTTCATTGTATTGTGAATCAAATCTTTTACAATATCAGGTCGACCACTCCCTTAGAAGTGTGGTTAATTGAAACCCAACCACCAAAGAACACCGGTATCCACGATGTAGTATTTAAATCCATATAAAAATAACTACACCTTTACTAGGATTTGATCCTTAGAACTCTCGACTTCGAAATCACCTGATTTGCGATGACGCGTTAACCACTAGACCAGCCCGGTGGGCAATTCGATCAGCTTAATTTAACCAAACAAAACTTAGGCTCGCTATAATCTAGAGTCTAATTAACATTAGAGTTACAAATTATATACAAGTTATTGATAACAAAACAAACTAAACACATTAATTAAACATACTTTAAAAAAAAGCACAAATCGTGTGGTCTCCACTGTTAACACGCAAGTACTAAAACTTTTGTAGTCCAAAAAATTTATTTTTATCAAACGGACGTTTGTGCGTAGGTATTTGTCTTATAACTCTGGACTCCGTTGACAGATTTTCTTCAAACTAATTGACAGATATTACCTTAAGGGGGAAATGTTATGTAAACATCAGAAAAAGGAGTGAGGGTATTTTGGCCGAAATAAATTCGAATCTTTGCCGGGGCACTGAAGCAAAAATATTTCCTTACAAAAGTGTTTTTTTTTTTTTTTTTTTTTTTGGACATGAAACGTGTTTAAAATCATATCGAAAATTACGGGTACCAGAACAGAAATTTGTAGCTAAAGAAAATGTCCATATCGTCCTGCCTTGATAACTCCCTAACTATTATTCTCAAAAACGTAAATGCGGTGTCATTTTATAACTTTCATAGTCAGCTCGCCATACGACTTTGATTTTGCATCACTGGCGAGCGTTTGGGGGGAGGGGTCACAGCACATATCGACAAAAAACTAGCGCTTTCGCTCATTTCCATTCAGCGTACCTCATGACCAAGACGTGATATCGCAGTGACTCGTGTGTTTGTGTTTAGAGTTTGACGAGATAGATCGATTTAAGTAATAATAAGTTTATTTTGATTAATATTTATGTGTAAAAAATTTAAGTAAACGCCTAAAAAAGTATAAAAATTTAATATGTCAACCTCAGTCTGCGCATAAGCTAGCCGGAAATACAAATTATGCATATCTTAAGAAAGGGGAGGTTACGGGCCACGCACAGGTACTCCAATGTACGGTGCAGAGCGAGCAAGACTGTTTCGGGAGCGTTGCAAATCTGATACGGCGCCCTCAGTGAACGACGCCGACGGCACAAGCACCTCTACCGCTGCTTATAATGCCGTATATCTCTTATTTCTCGTACCACAGACCAATATTGAACAGAATTGTCTTCGAATATGTTTTAGTCGAAATAAATGTCATGTACCATTTAGGGTTTGTTTTATGTTAAAATAAATTTAGTTCGCTGTCAGTGTTTTGTATTTATTTCAATCCAGTACACTAAAAGTGACTCGCTGACATACAGACCGACCAATTTATCTGCACAGTTGGCCAAATGAAGGAACTAAAATTTTCCATTGGAGACTTATAGTTTTGTTTTGAACAAAACAAAAAATACGATGATGGCTCTCCCATTTAACTCTACACGTAAGTTGGGTCTGTAGAGCCTAAATGAAATTAGGCTCTACCCAATTTCTTCGGGGAGAAATATTTACGCTTCCCTGGACAAAAAGACAAATTGCCGTTCCTTAAGAATATATATATATTTTTTAAATAAGGTACATGTTTTCTTATTTTCAATACAAATCAAATAATTTTATTTAAATTTTTTTAAAGGCATATAATTAGAAAGAAACATATAACATTACATATTATTGATAATCATGCAGTACAAAACAGTAGAAATTAATTAAGAATTGTATGTACTTAACCACAAATTGTTAACCGTATAATTTTTTACGTTTTTAAATATTATTAAAGATGTGTATTATTGCACAAACAGTCAAAATGCCATTATTTTGAAAATAAAATAAGGTAACATCAGCTACACTAAAATCACAAAAAAACGTTTTTTTCTTACTTTCAGTCCTGCAAACGTTTTTATTACATATTTTAAATTTACTTTATCATTGATTTCGTGCCAATTGCCAAGATTGACAAACCATTAAGATGATTTTGTGTAGCAGTCGAACGTAAAAAGTTCTTAATTAATTTCAACTTAGAAAGACTTCTTTCGCCATTCGCTACAGTTATTGTATTGTTAGCAATATTCTTAAGGTAATAGTAAGGTTTGGGGCAAAATTTAACTTTGTAGTAAGCTCAGTACAATGCTTAGGTTTCTTTTTTTGTCGAAAAACGCAGACATTGTTGAAAATTTCTCTGCTATTTCTAGTCCATTTATGTCAACAGAATCATTTTTGTCCATTATGTTTAGAACGGTTAAAATACATTCTAAATTCTTACAGTATTTTAGTAGCATTTCTTTGTACATGATATTTAAGCAGTATGTATTATATAAGAATTGAAAATAGTTATTATGATTACTAAGTTGGAGTTGTTCAAATCTAGCATCTAGTGCATTTAGTACTTGATTGATTATAAAATAAAAAGAAATCTATTTTTTATATTTATATTTTAAGATGAACAAATGAAATATTAATCAGAATGAAGATCAGATACCGGACTAAAAATTAATTCAAAACCAGCTGTTTTAGTAACATGGTGATCCTATACAAATTGGCCAGTTTCTAATAACTTATTTGTATTGGGTGTTTGATGTCTTCTTACAATTCGTTACAGCATTAATTTAATCTTGAAAGCACTAAAATAAGCCATTCAACTTAGTGCTAGAAATGTTCTAAAAATGTTTACAGTCATATACTGATTAAATTGATAAGAGTAGAGCAGGATAGAGGGACAGGAAGACCACTCCAGAGGTCAGATAATTGACATATATTTTTTAACGTATGTTAAATTATGATATACAATAATTAATTAACTATATTTTTGAGAGTATCTAATTTTATAATCTGTAAATTAATTACTTCATATTGTTTAGATTGGTTAATAATGGATAAATGCACTGTAAATGACAATGCCAGTAGTTAGTTCAACTACTGATAAAATATCATCAGAAGTACTTTGTGGACGTTATAAAGGATTGATAGTCAATGATTATGTTCTTTCCTGTCATGATGAACAGATGGCAAATTATGAGAAGATATTTTTCAATAAAAGTAAATTTGAAGGTATGTTTTTGCTCATGATAGAGATGAAGGTAAATAATATAATCTATTTTTAACACAAGATATATCAGTGAGTTTTACAAAAAAAAAGTGAATGTTTGTTTTGTTAAAGATTAGTCTTAATTAAATACTGTGTTATGTGTGGTATGTATTTGTCTGGAGTGTTCAATTCTTTTTGTTGAAAAGTTTGAGAATTTCCGTATTTTCTTCTTTTTGTACTGCTTATTTGTTGTACTTTTCAAATACTTGCCCATATATAAATACATAAAATAAGTCTTTTCAATGTTGTGAGCAGTATTAAAAGTATAATTCTGGGCTTTCTTCATTAAATTTTGGGTGAAAGAAATGTTTTTTCTCATAGTTAAGAGCTCTTGTAACATATGTGATAGGTATTATGGTAAAAATAATATAATTTGCTAAGCAGTTATTTTATGAGAAAACTTGTTCAGACTTGGTTTTCTAGGTAAATAATTTTTGAATATTCTATATACAAATTAACACTAGCAAATGTCTTCTAAACACATTAGCATTTATGAAAATATGCCATTGATTTTTATGATTATGGTAAAAAATGACCACAATACAATTTCTTTTATGCTATGTGAAATTTGTCATGGAGGGAGGTAATTTTATAGTTTTAAGAGTTATAGATTGTCAAATGTAAAAAAAAAATCAAGGCAGATGATTGAGTAAGATACAGATCTACTTGCACATTATAATTTATTGAATTTAATCTCTGTAGCCCCAGAAGTCAAACTGCTTATCCTTACTTTGTATGACTGGAAATTTGACTTAAAGTTGATTCATTACCTTATTTTTCAGCTGACTCCATCACCATGTTTCTCACAATGTTCTCATTTAATCTCATTATTTCCTTCTTAATTTGTTCCTTCATTTCAGTTGGGACCTTTCTAATTTTTATTGTATGTCTGGTTTCCATCCATTTATTTTTTTAAATTTCTTTCTTTTCTCCAATGAATCCTATTTCTTCTATTGGTGTTATCACATCCTTTTTCTTGAAAAGTTTGTGAATTTCCATATTTTCCTTTTTTGTACTGCTTATTTCTTGCACTTTTCCAGCAGTTTTCTTCAGAGCTTTATTCCCAAAAACAGACAGACCTTTGTCCACTTTTATACTAGAGTCCAGTCTTCTGCCTCATAAACAAATATTTGCCAGTTGGCCTAATGTTAACTTAACAGTTAATTATTTTACTTATTCTTTGGCTCACTTATTTAACATCTTGTCACATTAGTGACAGATGTATTCTCTCACATTAGTTTTTTTTTGCTTGAAGTTCGGTCCTGTACTATCCATAATGCTTTCATGGACATATTTTCATATTCTATTTTAAAATTCATGTAGTCCTTACAACCTCTTCTTTCAGAATCATATCCTCAGCAAAACGTAAGGGTTTTTTTTCATACCAGAAAAAACTTTTACTACTAATGTTACTTTTTTTAAGAACCTTTTCTACCAATAAGTGGACCCAGTTTTAGCTAGTTGGTGTATAAGTACTGTAGATGTATGAAGAAATAAAGATATATAATCTTTAACAAGCTCTAAGTCACCATGTTGCTAAATCAGCTGGTTAAAAATCCTGATTTTCTAACTAAGCCTGATTTTTCAGCTATTTCATAATTTTTTGTAACATAAAAACCATCTGCAAAAAGGAAGACTGGAACTGATGGGCTCAATGTAACCAATTGATAAATCTTAGCATGAACAGTAAAAATGAATCAAAATTGTGAATCCAAAACAATTTGAAAATCTGCATTGTATCATTCAGTTTGGGAAAAATTTGAGTCTGTCAATTTATCTAAAAATTTAGCTAATGAAATTTCATTTGGTTACTATCTCATTAAATAATGTATTAACTGATTTGAAGTACCTTTCTTCTCTCTGTTCCAAGATTTTTCACCTATTTCTATCGTTATTAAAATACATAAAACTGTGTGTCTAATGTTATGTTACAAAATAGCTATGTTACACATTATAGCTAATTCACATTAGAAAAACATTTACATAGAATTATTGGGCCAATTGTTCTGTAAAACTGCTTAGAGCAAAAAGTGAAGTATTGGCTCATGATAAGTAGTTCAGAGAAATGTCTACCAGTTGATATGAAATCAGCTTTATCATAACTTTTTAATTTTAAAGCTACTATGCAGATATGAGATTATATTTATAAGCATACAAAATGTTACATTGCTTTAATACTGTCTTTAAGAATTTTGGTATCTGTGTTGAAGTAGAACCATAAATTCTAATTCATAATAATATAGTAGTTTAGTATGTAGTAGTTTAGCATAATAATATACAGTTTGGTTTCATAAGATACCTCCTCATAGTAGAGATTGAAAAACTGTTTCTAAACAGTATAAAGTTTAAAGTTAACAAAAAATAACATATAACATAAACAGTTTGATAAATAATAATAGTTTAGGTAACTAATAGTAATAAAATAGTAATAGTAATACTAATTGAAAATAAATAACTAAACATGTACGTACAATATGTAAATAGATATTTACATTGCCTCAAGTGTATTGGTACAGGATTTTTCCACCAGCATCCTCTAATTGACATTCCATTGCAATATATCACATAAATTATTATACATTTTGCAGTTTGTTGTTAACAGTCAGTCAGTAAAATTTGCTATAGTGCTTCACAAAGCTTAATAATTTCATTACACATTGATTTCAAATTGAAACCTATAAGTTATCCTAATGAGTCTTTTGAATTTACTGATAAATAATTTTACTCCATGTACGTTTTTCATTTTTGCAGATAGTGTGATGTGAGAGCTCTTGGTTTTTGTAATTTTATGTATCTACTTAAGACAATTTCACCTGAAAAATACAATAGTTCTGATACTTTTTACCCCTGTTAACTTTTCTGTATTAAAATTTTTTAGAGCTGTATCAAAATCTGATGTTCATATAAATTCCCCTCTGAGATCATGATCAGTATTTTTCTTATCTTCTACGCATCTTCAGATATTTCTTTCTTCCGTATCCTTCCTATTTCTATCATCTCTTGAATGGTCTTAAATTCTGGTAGAGATATCTTTATATTTAATTTTTCCAAAATATTCTGTTGGTTATCATAACATTCCGCCAATTTCAGTGGCAGAATAGCAGTATCTTTGCTATATATTCGGAAGATCTGGCTACAAATTCCAGTCAGGCTTGGGTATGTTCTTCCAGACAGTACAAAATCATTTGTTGGAAAAAAATAGAACAGGTGTAATTTGGCATAAGCCTGTAGTTACCAAAATGGAATAAATAAACTATAAAGTAATTTGTAAATGAGTATGTATGTAAATATGTTTCATTTAAATTAAGATTTTTTTTCCTTTTGTTTCTTCTTTAGTACATTCTGCTTTATTTTGTCTTGCTTTATACTTTTATTCCATGTTTATATACTTTTTGTTTGTTTGTGCAAGTTGGTTAAGTTCTCTTGACCATCTGTTACATCCTCATTTCTTAGTTTCCAATCATGAACCGTATTCAATTCTAAGTCTCATGCCATGGAGCAGCTGGAACATCCAATTAGAATGATCTTATTCCAGTTGATAAGCTAGCTGTCAATCCCACATATTCTTTGTGCAGCAACATTCATTCTTATCACCATACAACTCCCTACCTCTTTAGCCATAGCTTTTCCTTCTTCATTCTCTTCTTAATTACCTCATTTCTAACATGTTAATATGAATCACTGCAGCTTTATCTTATGAAATCCATTTGAACTGCCTTCAGTCTCTGTCTATCTGTCATAAGAAGTTACTATTCTTCTTGTTCCACAGAATATAATGCTCTTCACAGTATAATAACATTTTCTTTTAACTTACTTTTGATAGCAGAGGACTAATGAATTCGACTTAATTGTTGGTTGTTTTTGCCTTATTTTCTAAATGAAATCTCATGACTATTAAAACCTTCCTTATCTTTTACCACTTACGAACAGCTAAAAGTGTCACCACATTTTGCAAGCTGCCCATCTATATCTAGATCATCTTGACTTCTACCAACAATCATAAATGTGTTTCTTTTTTATAATTCTTCTTCAGTTTTTCACACTTATATATTTATGACAATATCGTCCCATTGAGACCCATCTAGAGAAACAGTTATTGCAGTGAGTACCAGATGATCCATTCTGAGATCACAAATGAAGTCTGATGATTTAAACCTTATAAGTACCTATCCAAGGAATAAGGAAACTTGTGGAAATTTGCAGACAAGATCAGAGCAATTTACCATCTTGTCAAAAATGTAAAACTAACAGACTAAGTCCATAGTTATTATTTTCTCCTTTACTTTTAAGGCATTCAAGTCCTATATATCGGTGAATGGTTTTCATTACTTCTCATATATTTGACTGAGTAGTAAAATAAATATCTCTAAGATCTTTTGTATTAATTTTGTATTTAATATTATAAATATTAAACCAGAGAATAAAATGAATTTTGATATTAATAGTCTCCTACCTTAACATATTGATGTTAGCACTTTTTCTACCTCAAAAATTACTATTCTAACATTAAGATTACCATTCTAAATGTTTATTGTTATTCAAAATATGATGTGTATAAAAAATAAATATTTAAAAATTTTTTTGATGGTTTACAACTTTATTTGAACTGAAACTTAATTAGCTTTGTGTTTTGAGATTAAAGCCCCATCAGTAGGTTGAAATTTTTGTTAAACTTTGAATTGTTTATTGAGTTTGTGGAATTATAAAAAAAAATCATCAAAATTTATAAGTAGTACTACAATGATTTTACATACATACATACATACATACATACATACATACATACATACATACATACATGCATACATATATATCTCTCACATTTTTCTTTGTTAATCATGCTGATGTTACAATTTCAAAATACATAGTTCTATATCAGACAAAGTTGTGAGACCAGATTATGTAAACATTGCTATACATTATATAAATTTAGTTTTTTTATTGTAGCAATAACAATTCTGTCTAGACAATATTAATATTAGTTCCATTTTATTATAATTTTAATTATAATTTTATTATAATTCGTATTAGTTCCATGCAATGAATCACCAGATTTTGTGTCTTCAGAACATTGACGCTTTTATAGAAGGCATAAACTGGACAATTAACTAGTTTTCTATAATATCAGTGCCCTCCGTTGGCTTACCCCTTACATCTTAAAAAATTTAAAAGAAATAAAAAAATTGTAAAAACACGCTTAAAAAAATGTGAAAAAAGCAGTATATAGTATAAAGTAAAAAATTGTTTTGTTTTTAAATTATGTAGAAACACGCTTAAAAAAAAATTCTATTTATTTTCTAATTATAAAGTGGTTGTAAAAGAGAGTGCACCTCACCCTTTTGTTTTTAGACATGCATAAACAGACAATTTTTTTAAAAGTAATTTTTTTCAGAATAAAATAATTTTTTACTTCTTACTACAAACTGTTTTTTGAAATTTTCTTTTCAAAAATTTGTTTACAAAATTCTTTTTTTTGTTTGTTTTTTAATGAAAAATATTAAATTTATTTTTTTTTTCAGATGAGCTGAATAAGCACAAAACATTTTTTAAAAATAGTGAAAAAAAGAAGACATTAGGTAGATGCAAGTTATTAACACCAGCTATTGCTGAAGTGGCATGCATGTCTGAAGTGACTAATGAGAAGAAGAAAAATAAAAAAAAGAAAAGGTAAGTTTATTTCACACTTTTCCTTTTTATTTTTTTAAAAGTTTTATTAATGTGTTGGACTAACTACAAAATTTGGGTAAAATAGTTTGTCATTAATGATAAACTGCAATAAATATTAAAATAATATATTAATATTGTAATGTTGTAACTTTCTTCAGTCTATGTTAAAAATTAAATAGGATCTGACTGAAGTAATTTTACATTTATATTGAAACAATTAAGTCTCTTACAATGTATGTGTTTATGAGAAGCTATTTTTTTAAACTCTAATAATTCAGATTGTTGCATATTATTTTATTCCTTTCAGTTTCATTAAGGATACATAATATTAGAATTTTTATTATTACAAATATGTTAAATTTCAGTCTAACGAATTATAAATAAATATTCATCCCTTTAATCAAACAATTTCTTAATTTTATTAATGGTTGTTCAATAAAATTGAGAAAAATGTCATCCTTATTGTATTAACTCATTTTTGAATTTTTAATTATTAACTTATTTCAAAAAATATAAGTTTTTAAATAAACTTATTAAGTCATGCCGTAAATGGGATTTTTATAAATAAATTGATGATTTTTTTAATTATTTAGCTATTGATTGGAAATGAATTGATATTTGCTGACATCTGGAAGCAATGTAATGTTAATTAATGAAGTACATTTATTCTAGTACAACTATTCCTTACATAAGAAATAATTACGTAAGGAAGGAGTTTATTCCTTCAGAGATTTCTTTCAAGCAACTTTTAATTAGTTTTATTATTTAAATGGAAATTAACTCTGTACATTTACTAATCATTTCTTGTTGTTACATGTGGCAATTCTTTGCCAGTGCAGTGCATGGCAACCATTATTTCAAAGTTTTCTATAACTGATCTCTGCTGCTCCCTGGAAGTAAAGTCAAGAATGAATCATTCTATATCACAAAAAGTCAGACTTCTACACTTGAAGTGTTGTTACTAATGGCAGAGTGTTTTCTGTGTTTGAAACTATGATCACACATGTTTTGATTATGCATTCTGAATTATTTGATTTGACATAATTTAATCTGTGAATATAAAGCTTTACATTCCACATTGCTGGATGTATGGTTGAAGACTAGATGGTGCCACTAGCATCAGAAGTTTTGTGGGAGAGCTGTGTACATAATATAAAAGTGATCCTTTCTTTCTCACATTATATCAGGATCAAATATATTTTGTTTTGTCTTAGAATAACAGTACTGATATGGTGGCATGTTTTGATAAACCACTAGGTGTGAACAAAATTAATAAATGTAAAAAATGTTAATAATAATTATCATTATTATTGAATGTTTACCATATCTCAGTATTCCATTTAAGAAAATTATGGTGATTTTAAAGGATTGATTGCCCACCCAACCTCTTATTATGTAGAATATGTAAATTTATGAATTAATGGGTTTGTATGTGAACAAAGTGGTTTTCAATTTAATAATGTTTCTTGTAAATAAAGTGGTAGTGGAGCAGCAACAGGTCTAAATTACAGGAGCAACAACTCTGTCTAAATTACTAGTTAGAATTTTCATGAGATCATAATTACACTTTCAAGGTAATCTTGTACAAAAACATAAATTAAGACAGATGTGATATATCACTAGTGATAAAATGTGTTAGTGGGTAAGTTGTATTAGGAACAATGGTAACAGTCTCAATGACATGGAGGATGAATTGAAACCAAAAGTTTTAAATTATTGTCATTAAGTTAAATCATATTATACATATAAGAGAGCTATCCATGAAGTAACGTTATATATTTTGTTGTTGTTTGCAAAGGAGTGGGGATAGTGATGTCATCTTGCTAGCCTGACTGAGTGCGCATTGATCTGTACTATAGGAAGGACTGTGACATGTCTTGTTAATTCTTTACAAGTGTATGAAATGTCTGAAGATATAGAAAATCTTGCCATTCATGAAGTGATGTTGATTATTAGATTTTCTTTTGGGAAAAACTGCCAAAAATTTCACATAGCTTTTTACATGAAGTTTTGATGAGAAGCTTGGATTAATTAGGTGATAAGTTTCAGAACTTCTTTCACAACAATACTAATTGCAGCTTAGAACATATGCTTTGACTTTTCTCAAGACCTATGACACAGAAGATGATGAAACTTGGGTCTTGTATATGACCCACTGAGTTGGTCTAGTGGTTAATGCTACATCACAAATCAGCTGATTTCGAAGTCGAGAGTTCTAAGGTTCCTAGTAAAGATAAAAATTTTTATACAGATTTGAATACTAGATCGTGGATGCCGGTGTTCTTTGGTGGTTAGGTTTCAATTAACCACACTTCTAAGGAGCGGTCGACCTAAGATTGTACAAGATTACATTTCATACACATCATCCTCATTCATCTCTGAAATAATACCTTACGGTAGTTCCAGAGGCTAAACATATAAAGAGAGAAGGGGGTCTTGTATATGAATGTTGGAAAAAAAAAA
>JAAAKQ030065778.1:4186-15627 GCA_010016005.3 Zanna intricata
TTAGAACATTTTGTGTGAATATTACAGTGAATGAAGAAATATTTGAGCCTATAGATTGACAAATAGAGCTTTATAAGTTCAATAATCTTTTGAGCATTTTCCATTTTAAGCATTTTTTAAAAAATAATTTTTAATAGTTTAAATCATTTTTTAAATGAATCTTTAAATGTTTATTCTGACTAATTACCTCTAAGGAAAAGAAAAATGGATTTATCCCTATGCATAAGTTTTTAAATAAAATTGATAAAAGTTACCTATCTAATCGCCATACATAGATTGTATTTATAGTAGCATCTTATCAACCTATAGTATACAAAAACGTTATGAGGGTTTTACTTCTTTTATAGATAACACAAAATTATTTGCTGATGAGGTGGATCCTATTTGCTCTAAGTAGATCCTAGATCCTCTTAAGTAGATTTATAAAAACTAACTTTTCATGTGATTATGTAACTAATATGTAAGCAGTATATAACTAATTTGTATGCATATATATATATATATATGTGTATACATGTAGCTGCTATGTATATATTATATAATTATATATGTAATTAATATATATAGCTCTATTCAGCTAGACTAGATTTGGGGAGAGTGTTCTACAACCTTGTACGAGAATCCTGACTCTCTGTTACTCAGTATAATGAAATATTACCTGTAAAGTAATATTTATTCAAATGGTAAAATGAATAATTTTATAAAAGAATTACGGTGTTAATAATGGTAACATCTCTACTGTATGGAATAAATTTGACAATCACAACACGAATCTGTGCCTAGACAGCCTTTATAATTTAGCTCACCGGGCTGGTCTAGTGGTTAACGCGACATCGCAGGTCGTGAATACGGGTGTTATTTGGTGGTTGAGTTTCAATTAACCACACTTCTCAGGAGTGGACGTTCATTCTCATTCATACAAATCATGATGTGGGCGAATGATTCGTATATAACACGATATAGACTTGCTCAATTTCTTACAATACTATCACGGTCGCCAATTACAGTATAGTGAGAACATGTTTCGTAAATAACCAACACAATATCAAGCCTTCTCACAATAATTTAATCAACACAACAAAACAAACAACGCTTAACAAAATCTATACGAGACAATTTTAAACTTCGCGCAGACTACAACGGCAGCTTAACCTTTCGAAACTACGTCACACAAATGAACCAATCCACAGGTCGCTCGACCCGCTTATCCGCTTATGTCTAAAAAAACACGCTGAACGTCTAAAAAAAACACTATTTGCTTCTATTACAAATATCTACATTATTTATAAATACAATTAATTCCAAACAATATAAATAGTTACGTTAATTACAATTCTAAACTTTTATCGATGTAAATTGCCAAATAAAAATTCATTCTTCAGTAAAAATAATTTATTATTTTAATCTTTACAAAGATAGATACAACCTTACTGCTTCCAGCAATTTCTAGTACAATCCATAACATCTAGCAAGTTCGAAATTCGATTACACATAACAAAGACTGAATTATTCAAATACTATTAACATACAAATGAAATATTAACAAAATACCATTATTAAATATTATTAACATAACAGTTTAACAATGTTTATCATTTTAATTAGTTAATTATTTTTATTATAATAATTTTTATAAAAGTTATAATTTTTATAAAAACCTTGTACTACATCATCCTCATTCATCCTCTGAAGTAATACCTTATGGTTATTCCGGAGGCTAGACAGAAAAATTAAGAGTATATAATTTGAATTTTTATTTTTTAAAAATTATAAAATTTATATTTTTTAAATTAGATTTTTTAAAAATAAAAATAATTTATTTGAAATTTGTAATGTAATATAATAAACAATGTATAAACTTTTAATCAAATTTTTAAAAACACTATTCAAATTAATTTATAATGAACATCAGGCCATATAAAACGTTTAATTTGATTATTCTGTACGTTTTAACTTTATTGCTTCATTAAAATACATTGATAAAAATTTGTAATTTGCCTTACGAAGGCATACAGCAAACAAACATTAACAGTATGATGATTCTAATTTGATTTAATTTAACGCAATCCATCCGAGAAATTTGTTAAATTTATTTCTTTCAATAAACATTAAGCTACTGTCTGTTGAACTATTGTTTCCCAAATTTATTACAGCACGTTCAATAATATTATCATTAAAACTTTCTGCTTCCCATCTTTTTTCTTCTTTAATTACATGTTGAATACAATTTTTCAAAGCATTTGCTTCTACTATGTTAACACAAACCAATGAATTTTTTTTTATATCATTTAACATAAATGTTGTATTATTACTTACGGTATAGCCTTTGACTTGTGACCATATCAATTCTATCGGGTTAAAATTGCAATTAAAAGACGCAACATTATGAAATTTTCAGATTTTGCTATTTTATTTACTTTATATTGAATATATTTTTAACTGATTTCTCTAATCTTATAAGTTGTACTTTTAACATGTCTTCGGTGTAGGCGATTTTCTTTGATTTCAACCATTCGGCAATTTCCGATTTTTGGGTCAAAGCGTTTGGAAGTTTTTCTGTTTTCAGGTAATGGTACGGCGCATTATCCATTACTATGACGGGTCCTTCAGCAACAATTTCGACAGTTTTTTAAACCACTGCATAAAATTGTCACCATTCATTTCATCATGATACTCTTAGGAAGATACCCATAAACCACCGTTCAAAAACCTATTTTCACTTACTATAGGAATTACTATTAATCTATTAACTTTTCCAGCTGGGGTTGCTGGAGTTTTTACCCCAGCTATATCTTTTCCCGCATTAATTCAGGTTTCATATAAATAATACATTGTCTTATCCTCTTCACGAAATGGCTTAATTTTTCTTAAATATTCCTTAAGTCATAAAATAATATCTTCGCGTTCAATCGACAAAGAATTGTTTTCTGGAGATGAAACAAAATTTCGTTCCATTTTAAAACACGCTGTAATGTACTTCTAGAAAAATTCGGCTGTTCAAAATCGGTATTCGGGGCATTTAAATATTTTGTTTCAAGTTAGTAAGCTTGTTATTGAAATAAAACGAATGAATCTTTTTCCCTGCAAGCGGGTTTAGTAAAAACTTCCAACTTTTCCGTGGTTTCGAATTTTTTTTAGGGCTAACATTACCATAAATTTTGTTTATTGTATTAAAGATTATTCTTTCGCTACTTCAGGCAGTATCTGTTTTGGGTTGGACTTATATGCAACTTATGTTTTGGCGAATGATTTATATGCAACACGATATCGACTCCCCCACAATTTTTAACAATACTTTCACGGTCGCACAACAAACAAACAATTTACAACGCTTAAAATGAGATGATGGCTTTAATTCTGCAGCACGAAACTTCATCGGTGGAGTCGTTCCTAACTCGTGAACACCTCTCTAAGTCTCTTCCTGTTGTTAAGAGGCCTCAACCACTTGGGTGCCAGTCCAGCATGGAAGCCTTCAGACTTGTTGCTGAGAGCATGGTTTCGTCTCATGACTAGCTGACCAGGTTGATATTCACCTTTTCCTTCAACGTCCATGTTTTCAACTTGCCTACGGGAACACTCTGCTGCTTCAGCCTGTATATGTTGGCCACGTTACTGCTGTTCTTCATGCCTTTGCTGAACTGTCTTGCAATCATCATTATAATTACTACAATTACCTTTTTCATCTTCATTAGTTTTACTCATATTTAAACCTCTTTAAACGAGTCATTAGATTCACTGTCAACATTATTATCAGACTTTTCACTAACAATTTCATCTGTAACAATTTGTTCACATTCATCTTCAACATCCAGTTCAGTTATTTTATTTGAATTTATAGCATTTTCATTATCTTCTGTACATTTATCTTCTATTAATTTCCCATTGAAATTCAAAATAACTTCACATGATTTTACATCTTCAGCAGACCTAATACCTTCTGTATTCCCGATGACTGCTTCCTCACTACTCTGCCTCTCTATCTGCCTCCGGAACTACCGTAAGGTATTACTTCAGAGGGTGAATGAAGATATGTATGAATGTGAATCACTACTCTGCCTAGGTATCACTTTACTGCTTCTCAAAATCACCATATCACTTATTTCACTAGCTTAACTACCACGCTGTGAATGAGACGACACATGGCTGCGATTCAGTATCATGTAATGAATTTGTCTGTTTTATTCTATCGTTCGGAGTAACATTTTTATCTTCTTGACTATTGCTTATTTCAGAAAAACCTGATTATGCCAATATAATTTTACTTCTGACATCATGTTTAACCGGAGTCGACTGATCTAAAACTGTTTTTCATAGAAATATTAAATTCTTTGAAGACTTCTGTTTGCCTTAATTCACCAAGTCGTTATTTTGTACTGTAATTTCATTTATAATTTGTTCGTTTTGAGCTGTCATTTTGAGTCGTAATCTGAGCCGTATTTCTTTTCTATTTTGTTCGTTCTGAGCTTTTATTTCATTTCTAAAATCGTTAAAAATAGTTAATAATGATTGCCAGCTTACCGGTGGGATCTCAGTGGATTGTGAAAGTTCCGAAGTTTTTCCAACGTCAAATGCTGCCTCGTCCGGGTTTCCGTTTTCCGCCAAAACTGATTCCCTGAGACGGAAGGAATTATTTATTTTACGGATGTAAAATAAATAATTACTAAACTAAACTTTATCAACACCAATTGCAAATTAAATTCATAAAAATTCATTCTTTTGTAAAAATAGAAATTCAAACAAAAATAGAACTTTACTGTTCTAGTAGAATCTCGTACTTTCTAGAAAGTTCGAAACAAATCTGCCACACTAGAAGTACGCTCTAGAAGTCGTTAATTTTCTTCATTTTCCACGTATTTTATTTCTTCAGTCCTATCAAAGTCCTGTCACGGTCGCCAATTTGATGTGAGCAAATCATTCGTATGTAACACTATATCGACTTCCCCACAATTTTTAACAATACTTTTACGGTCGCCAATTATAGTGAGAAGATTCGTAAATAACCAACACGATATCAAACTTCCTCAATAATTTATTTAACACAACAAACAAAAGAATATTTACAAGGCTTAATAAAATTAAATGAAACAATTTAAACTTCGCGCAGCGTTAGCGGCAGCATAACCTTTCGGAACACGTCACACGAATGAACCAACCCACGGGTCGCTCAACCAGTTATATTTACTGTTAGCTGACTTCTAGAAAACACTAGAAAAGTCTATTTGCTTCTATTACAAATATCTTATTTATAAAACAATTCTAAACAACTAAACTATCAACACCAATTGCAAAATAAAAATTTTTTCTTTTGTAAAAATAGAAATTCAAACAAAAATAAAACTTTACTGTTTCTAGTAGAATCTCGTACTTTATAGAAAGTTCGAAATCTGATTACACTCGACAAAGACTGAATTATTTAAATACTATTAACATACAAATGAAGTAATATTAAAGTATGAAATATAAAAATGAAATATTAACAATATACAAATTATTAAATATTAACATAAAAATGTAAAATTGCTTATATTTTTAATTATAAATTTATTTTGTGGACTTAAAAATAAAACATATATATTAAAAACCTTGTACTACAACTTTTTCTATATTATCGATAATTTTTCCTTTAATGCCTCCGGAATATCAGAAATGATTCAAATACGTTATTATTGATGCAAAAATAGCAAGCTTTTTTGGTAATTTTTTTCGAGTTATTGTATTATGCATAGGACCTTCAGATCTTGTCGCCAAGAACTTTTGATATGATAAAGCAACAAGCCAAATTTCAACATAATCGGTCTGACATTTTTTGCACAATAAATTTGTAATCCAGATTTAAAAACAAAAATGCGATTTTTTCAAATTGCATAGAGCCTGAAAGAAAGTCTCTGGGTACTTTAAAATTTAATCGCATATAAAAGAGTGCTCAAATTTTCAAATGCACTTTGAAAAAATTTAAATCTGTTAATTAAGAGCCTAGGGAATATTTGAAATATACTTTAGCAATTTTAACATACAAAATAGTTTTTTTTTTTTAAATTTATGTCTTTTAAGCTAAACACTTCAAATATCATACTGGCAAACCCGAATTATTTCTAAATATCTGTTTATTAATTTACCAATAATTTATTCCAAAATTGCACCGCCATTGTGCAACTTTGATTGGTTATTTCTCCGAGGATAATTAACGAAACGAGATATTTAAGAAGCGACTTTCCGAGAACTTTTAAAGCTGATTTATATAAAACTTCTTGAATATATTGAATTTGTTTAAAAGCCAAAAAATTGAAAAATTTACAATATAAATTATTATCGATAAATTAATAGACCTATATTTAACAATGATTTGGTCTAAATTAATTATACAATTTATTTATATTTAAATATAAAAACTGTTGAGGACATTTATATTTGTTTTATTAAAATAAATTTTAAAAGCATATAAAAAATGAGTCGTTTTATAATTTTATATTTTATGGATGAGCAAAAACTTTTTAAGTTGGCTGTTATGGTTTTAACCTTGTCAAGTAAACCTGGTGGAATCGTTTAAATGTATTGTATGTCATTGTTTAAGTTCGAGTGTAAAACTTATTTTAAGTGAACAACAGTATTTTAATTCATATTTTTATAAATATATATGTAAGTTTTGTATAGTATAAATGCATGTGAATAAGATTCACGCGATAATAGCAATAGAAACCATGTTTAATTAAATTAATCTTTAGACACATAAAGTCCAGTATAACACAGAATGCTTTGTATAGAAACCATGTTTAACAAAAAAAATTAGATACACAACGTTTAGTCTACCACACCAAAAGAAAGAATAAGTTCATGTCGGTATGCAACAATACTTTAGTCTATATGACGGCTATGTACAGAAAAGAAGAAACATACAACAAACAAAAATTGCTCCAGTACAGCTGATTAAATTAATACTACGACGATTTGGTGAACAAGTTATTATTCTACATATTTTATTTATTTATTTTTTTTACTGTGATGCATGGCATTATGGAGTAATTATTTTAGAGTTCGTTTACTTCGTTCATAATTTTGTGATATTTGATATAATATTTAACCTACAAAACTAGGTTAAGGAGATTTTAATTTTTGCCCATTTCTTAGTTTTGTGTTTTATCGTGTATATATATATATATATATATATATATATATATATATAGTTGTTGTTTTGCATTGTTAGATTTTAATTTAGGGTTATTTGATGTGCTTAATGTATTTAGTTTTAAATAATTGTGGTTAGTTATCTTTTAGATTTGTTCTACTTTCCGTCAACATTAAGTTGTTGTACTAAATTTTAATTTGCATGTTTTGCTTTCAAAAAATTTCACCATTAATATAATATTTTAATAAATTATAAGTATATTATTGTGTGTTGTTGGTAAGTGAACGTTAATAATATTTTTTTTGTTTTGCCAGTACTCTTGATTAATGTTTGGTTTTATTTGGTAAGAACTATATTAGTCGGTTTTTTTATTTTTATTTCGCCGATAGAAATTAGATGTAAAATTACAAGGTAAAAATGGTATTTTTTAGACAACCATCATGTTAGTATGTGATTTTAGGATTATTTTTTTATACCTAACCTTTATTTATTATAGGGCGATTATTATGTATTGTCTGTTTATTAAATTTTATATCAGGCAAGGCTTTATGATTTATAGCTTTATATTTATAGCTTTATAGCTCGAGTTTTATTTTTAAATTAGCATTCTTTACTTTACTGCTGCTTATTTACATTCTTTACTTCATCTACTGCAGCCGTAGAAATGTTCCAGCATTTATTACTAGCATGTTATTGGGATCATGCCATGCTGTAATGATAAACGTGCGTGTAGTTTTTTTTATATTTTTTGAAGTTCTGAAGTAAGTAATTGACCTATATGTTCTTCTCATCTAAGTTTAAAAAAAAAAAGATTTCTGTACATCTGTTTTGAGAGATGTTGACCCTTGCAACATCCTCTTGCAGCACATCTTTTCAAGATAAGCATTCTAATATAATTTAAGAAAACAGTTCATGAAAAGCAGGCAAATCGGCTAATTTCAAAGTCGAGAGTTCTAAGGTTCAAATCCTACTAAAGGTAGTTATTTTTATACGAATTTGAATACTAGATCGTGGATACCGGTGTTCTTTGATGGTTGGGATTCAATAAACCACATTTCTCAGGAAGGGCAATTTGAGACTGTACAAGACTACATTTCATTTACATTTATACATATCATTCTCATTCATCTTCTGAAGTAATATG
The DNA here is from genome assembly GCA_010016005.3 of Zanna intricata. Lineage (NCBI taxonomy): Eukaryota > Metazoa > Arthropoda > Insecta > Hemiptera > Fulgoridae > Zanna > Zanna intricata. The sequence goes on from JAAAKQ030065778.1 coordinate 12,454, forward strand.
TTATGATGGTTTCAGAGGCTAAACAGAAAAAGAAGGTATTCAGCAGAAACTGTAGATTTTGTGAGCGGGTATTTTATATGTTTATTGCATAATACCGTAATTAAATCTTGTGAAAATAAATATTGCTTGGTATGTTTATACATGCATACTGTTATTTGTGTTAACGCATGATTGCAAATCTCCAACTAGCCCATTTAAGTCATACTAATGAATTTTACTCTTTATGAAGCCATAGTTAAACGGTAGCTCCAAACTATGTTACCAATGGTATGCTATTACTAACAGCAGGTAACCTATATAGCTAGCAGGTAAAGGTAAAATTGTGTAATGGTGGGTTGAGGATTCAATTCTTATACCACATAAACATTTAAAGATCTAGTCGGGAACTGTGTTTATTTACTTGGTAACATCTCAAAATAAAAGAAAATATATTCGCTCAGATTTACAGTAATATTTTATGTGATAATGAAAGGATTTTGACACCTATATTAAACTGTTGTACATGTAGTATATGTACATTTAATTAGTACATGAAACTTATAATAAAATTAAAACAATACACAAGTTTCTTGTGTATGTGTATGCAGGAAGTAAAACATAATTAACTTCTAAATGCTGAGTGGTACATTCAGTACAAACTGTGAATAATATCAATTTGTGAAAATCTGTGCTATGGTCCGATAAGGATACCCTTTAAATAAACAATGAAGTTTTTAATTATTTTGTGTTATTCCTAAAATGTCAATGATTAATAGATTAGTTGTAAATATTTATCATCTTCCCACATTGGCATTTATCTTGATACCATATAGTATAAGTATGTTAGCTAATTATTTCTGGATTTATTTAAACAAAAAGTAATTAACCAATTTTTATTTCTGTGGAAGAATTTACTTTGACTGCAGTAATAATTTGTTGCATGGTGGTCTGTATCAATCTTCAACTCCACTGAGTATTAATTCAACTAAACTTTTAGTAAAGAGATTGCAGAAAAGATAAAGGTTTTTTCTACAGACCAAATGATATTAGTGTCAAATTATATAGTAAAAATAAAAATATGAACAGTATAGATTAAAGGAAAAAAAAGGTGTAGGATTAGCATGAAATGAAAGAAATCATTGTGAATGATTTTTAATGACCTGATGTTACAGAATAAAATGCTTTGATGTTTTACATAAAAGTGATAAAAAAACATCCACAGTTGCAGTTTTTGCAAGTTTCTTTTAATACTTATTTGTGAAGGTAGTAATTGACAACTTAAAGTATCTAATAATTTATAATTAGTAATACAACCCAGAATATGAAGATGCACTTTTCAAAAGGAGCAGTTTATGGCGAAATTATTTTAATGCTATTGAATCTCTTAAATGGAATGTGCTTCTTTAGTCTTACTAGTTTTGTGAAATGTTTTGTGGTGTAAAGATTTAAAATGACTGTTCAATAAAGCAAACAAAAATTATTTGACAAAAAATATTTGCCAAATAAAGCTAGTTTAATCATTCATGTAAAAATGGTGGTGTAGGATGTGGTCTGTGCTGTGGTTGTTCTTCAATGCTTATCATTGTCTACATTTGTATTAAGTTAAATAAATGATTGTATAGAATTAGTTATGAAGATATTAAGGGTTTAACAAATTATCTATGTAAAAGTTTGTTATTGTTAGCACATTTTTCTTTAGTACTTCGAAAATTAAATATTTAATTTTTGTTTTGTAAATAGTCTTGGATATATTAAAAATTTCAACCATAAGTTGTTGATTTTAGTTGTGATTTTTTTAATTTAAAATGATCATATTTTTGTTTAAAAAAATGTTGTAAGTTTTCAAAACCTTTTATGCCTAAATCCATGTCTCAGTGCCCTCTTGAATCTTTTAGTGTTTACAAAGGACTGTCAGTGCTCAGTTGATTACTCAACCATTTTATAGTAAATTTGTTCTTTGAACAAATCTATTTAATCTATATTAATATTAAAAAAAATTAATGAATTTTATGGTAAATGATATTGAACATTTTGTTAAATTACTATTGCAGAATAAATTTTTCTGTTTTTTTCCCTAATATTAAATCATGTAAGAAAATGTGGCCAATTTTTTAGGATAAAAATGCTGTAAATTGGTAAACATATCTAGTATTGGCCATACAGTAAGGATAAGAGTATACTGCACTTTGTCACAAGTACAGTATTAATTATCTGCATAGTGGACTTGTATTAATTCAAATAATGCAGTCTATGTAATTTGCTGTATTTAAATCATTTTATGCTTACAAAAACATCCTCTTCAAATCTGAAAATGATCTGAGTCTCAAACATGTTAATACTTTGATATTAATGGAGTCTGAGTTATAATGTATTGTCCTATTTATTTTTTGTATATATGTATTAAAAATGAAAACTTAAAATATATACAATAGCACATTTTATGTTGCAAGTTAAAAATTTACTTCAAAATTATTTGAATTCATTGTTAGTTTTTAAAAGATTGCAATTAATATATTACATCACATGTAAAATTAAAATCTCCTGTTAATAATTTGATTACATGAGCCTATATTGAGAATATAATTAATAAATTATTCTTAATTTTTTGGTAACTTGTGGTTGCTCCTTTCCTAAAGACCATTATTTCAGACTGTTGGAAATTATTAGGTGCAGTTATAAGTATTGAATCCATTTGTTTTTAATTTGGCAAAAAAACGTTGAATGGAACAAAAGTGTATTTAAAAAAAAATATATTTTTAATAATTTTATAATTGTAGATTTGCTGTAAATTTTTGCTCTTAAGTATTTACATATTTTATGATTTGTTGTCTGTAATCATGTAGTTTACTGCTTGCTATTAATAGCGCAACTTGGTCACTCTTACTGATGACACACTTTTATACTGATGGGACTTGGCTAATGCATTTGTGGGTTGTAAATCACTTTGGTAAGCATATTTTACTTTATTTTTTTATTTTTTACTATTTATTCTTTCGTAATAAAATTAAGCAATTGTTGCTTTGTTGAGTTGTTGCTATGTAGTTTTTTTTTTTACATATAATGATGTAATGCATTACCTGATGTAGTATTTTATTACAGATGAATCCATGCTTTCAAAAAACCTTTAGTATAGTATAATTTAAGTTTACATTAAGGCTCACTGTTTTGGTATATATATATATATATATATATATA
>JAAAKQ030065789.1:0-15627 GCA_010016005.3 Zanna intricata
ATGTATTTCTATCATATTAAAATAATTCTAGATTTATCAACAACAGTTTTTCAAAATTTGTAAAAAAAATATGCTTATTTAGGTAGATAGCTCAAATTATCATGGTTCACATGTACATAGTCACGTTTTATTACTTATACACATACATAATCACATACACTACCTTTTTTTATTATTTTTAATGTATTTCAAAATTTTATTTTATACGGTTTAATTTGTTTATAGTTCTGAGATCATACAATTAAATTATTTAATATTTAGAAGCCTACTTATTGGTTTCTGAGAATGGAGAAAATTTACTAGTTCAAGGAGTGGGATTTTTAAAAGTTTGAAGAGCTTTTTCAATGAAGCTGTCATCAGGGATTGTAATAGTAGTAAATTATAGATATTATAATCCATATTATTAATATCATGATTTCACTTGGCACTTGAGACATCTTGGTCAGAAAACAGGAAATTACTGTCAAGATTTATGTGGCAGCTACTCTGATACAAAAAACAATTTAAAAAATACGTATGTGAGCAAGGATTCAGCTCAATCCAGTCATTCTAGCAATATTATTCAGAAAATGCAGTAAAGAAACATGTAAACAACTTGATGAAGAATATGGTTTCTATGTATAATTTGATATATGTCAGAGTAGTCATTCTCTTATTTTCAAGTTGAAAATAAATATTTTTATTCTGGTCCATAGAGAATGCATCTGTTTACACTCCATTTCTAATTACTTACTTTAGAAAGATTCCACTAAGATGATACCTGAGTTTGACGTAGAGCATATAAAAAAAAAAAAGAAGAAATCGTATGATGAAACTGAAAATTTGTCACAATCTGCATTTATTATTATTTATTAATTTCTGTGAATCACTTTACATTTCTTTTTCATTATTCTTTTTTTATTGATTACTACTAATACAGAAAGAAAAATTTTCATTGTTTTTCTGTGTGAGCTAAATGGTATGAAATATCAGCAGTCCTAACTTTATGAGAGATTTGTATACAGAAAAAACAGTTGCTTTTTCTAGAATTTTATTTACTTCTGTTAAATTTACTATTTCCTAATTCATATTTTGTCATGAAAAGAATCTGTATCGTGAAATTTTTTGATTTTTTGTCAATGTTATCTCTGTGAACTTTTCAGTAAATTTACTCATGCATCGAACATAAGAGGTCATGGCAAAATACTGCTTCATAACGGCAATTAACACTTGTTTCTTCAGTTTGCAGCCCCACAGCTTTGCATCTTATTATCACACGGTACTGAACTGTTTAAGCATAACATATGTATCAATCACTAAATCTGACAAAATCTAGATAAATGGTTTTTCTTACAGATACTGACTTACAAACACTAAATTTCCCTCACTCAACACTTATACTCATTGTTTATTAAAATCATGTGATTAGATACATATATAAAATAAGAGTGTATTTGAAAACTGATTACTCTGTATTTTCACTTATACTGCAATCTCCTCTGGGTAATTTCTACCACATTTGAAGAAATGAGTGAAAGTTTCCACTCTAAAATTAATTTAAACTTTAATTAAAGTTTAAAATTAATTTTAAAAGTTGACTGGTATTTAAAATATTTCAGGATAATACATATTTAAAATGAGGTTCTTCTAAGGTTTATCTCATAATTTATATTCATAACATAATATTCTAGTATAGATAGTAATTCAGTTCTAAGAAGGTGACCTCATTTTAAATGTATTATTTGTTTATTTATAACTCCATTATAAGATTTCAACACTTTAATTTATTTTTAAAATACCACAGTCACGTTCATATTGTTTTAAGGACTAAAAAGTTGACAATCTTTTCATGATGAAATATATAACTAAAGTGCATGAATGTTAAAGAAACTTGCTGGACATTTAAAAAATCAATTAATCAAGTTGAAAAGATGCCAGGTGATTAAGACTGATTTGATAATTTAGTATAAAAAATTTTAACTTTTATCTCGACTTTTTGTTTTGTGGTTATTGAAGATGAAATTTCCAAATTATTATATCTTTATTTTTTTAACCCCAAGGAAGTACATTTACAAAATTCATCATGTATTGAACCGGCTCAGAAGGTTAACATTTTATTCCTGTGAAAAAACTATTTATGAACAGTCATTATTTAATTTATCCCACCAATGTTGAATGATGAAATCTAAATGTCACTGCTGACATAGTATGATGGACTATACTCACATCTTACATACGAGTTTACAGATCAGCGCTTTGATTTGTGCCTCGTTCTGATGGTAATTTTTTTAAATACATTGGTATTTATACCAATACTTGTTATACTTTTTCTTAAGACTTATTACTTGTTATACTTTTCTATAAGAAGAAAGAATGGTGAATATAATCTTATGCATTTATAATGTTTCAATTGAAATTTCTCCTTCAAAATGCTTTCATATCATACTGTAAGGATGTTTTTAACTTCATGCTCTTTAATAATGATTATAATTTGAATATAATATGTTTGTTTTTACTGGTAAATAAATACATAAAATTCAGAAATAGTAATATTATGATCTCAAAGTGTGTGAACAATTGCATTTTTCTTGACTTAGGCTACTCTGTGTATTCTTCTGAACTATGTGCTTTATTGAATATGTCTGATAGGAAAAATTTCAAAGTGAATTGGTTTTTAATGTTTAGTATCTATTTTATTGAATATAAATTTTTTATTTTTATGTAAAAATAGATCAGATGCAAAAAATATTGTGAATTTATGTGGTAACTTGTTTTGACTTCTTTTAAATAAAGTTAAATCTCTAAATAAAGTTAAACTTAGTTAAATCTCTGTTATGCTGGGAAGAGATGTCCAATATGGCATCTCCTGCAGTGAAGAACTAACATAACCATTTTCAATAATCATTTTTTAAGCAGACTTTTTGCCTGCAATTCCTTGTTTTCTGATTTATTTTGGTAACTGTTTAGCACTCCTCTTTCTTTGCATTCCTGTTCAAAGATTTGAGAATTCCAAATCAGAGTAGTTATATTTTAATGATGTTGCTTCTTTAATAATGTCTTTCATGTAAAATTTTATTGTTGAATTCTTAATGGCAAATCCTGGTGATCCAGGAATGTATCAAGTTAGATTTGTATTCACTACACAGACAAGAGAAGCAACTACATTCAGTGGACTCCCAATTCAAAAACCTACACGAGTTAACCATATATGAAGCACTCACATGTTTATGAGTCTTCAACTTTGTTATTTTTCATCCTCCAAATATCATAGGTTTTTTTTTGGAATACAAAAGAATACTTTTTCCAGATGTGTAATGTAAAAAAGACAAACTGTTGATAAGTTATGGAGGTAACAATTTAATTGGATTTGAAATGGTCTTGCTTCTAAAATCTTATGTATACTTTTATACTGTAAAAGATGTATTTGTTAGGTTGTAAGTTTCTATTTACTGTTCAATATTGCTCAAGGTTAACAGACAGTTTTATAGCATGTATTTAAAATCCATAATGTAAGAGTTGAATTTTTCATTTAATAAAACTCATTATTTATATATAGTAGTAAAAATAAACAGTTTATTGTACTGAAAGCTGTGATGAGGAAGTATTGCTGGTGTTTTGTTCACTGACCTGAAATAATAAATTTACAGTAATGTATATCATTAAAACAACCCTCACTGTTATATAGCCTTTCTGTATGTTCCAGATATACCGGGTTTTAGTAACAAAATTTCAATAAATAAGGCTTGTAAATGAAAAGTTTTATTTAAACATGAAATTAAAAAAAAAAATTATATTTTTTATTTTATTACTTTTTTTTGTGAATTTTGTGATAAAATTGATTTAATTTCTAAATTGTTTTCTAACACAATAACTGAAATATTTTACATTTAAGAATTTTATAAAAATTCTTCTTAATGTAGTTACTAATTTAATCATTTTTAAGAAAAAAAAACTATATTTGAGATTAAAATTTTGAGGTATAAATGCATACTAATCAAAAAAAGATTAAATTTTTCAAAAAATGTCATAAGAAACATACTGAATTCCCAAAAATTATTCTGTCACTAAAATTTTAAATAAAATTAGTGATATTAATTTTACTGTTACAAAAATTTTACTTTATTATTTCTAAAACGTATATTTCCATCCATCATATGTTTTCAAGTATAGAATTGCAATAAACTGTTGAAAACTCTTTAACATTATATGTTTATCCTCATGCTGGGAATTGCTTCTCATTTGATTTACAGAATTAAAAGATGTTAAACTGTCAGGGTCATTTTCTTATTTTTGTGGTTTTATTATCATTAATTAGCCTGAAATTTTAATATTTTTTTTAAGTCTGTACTAAAGCTGATATTTACCTCAGTTTACATCTCTTGCCGATGATTTACAAGTTACCAAGACATGAATACAGTTTAGTTTATGAGTAAAGTTTTAAATTTAATAATAGTAACATGTAAGTATTTTCGTGTATATAAAAATAGGTTTATTGTAAAAATTGATTCTTGGACAATATGGTAAGTTAAACTTATCTAATTTCTGCGTTTTGGCGAGTTAAATTTCATAAAATATTTAATTTTATTAACACAATGGTCAATATGTTATATATATATTTGTTTCTCAGATCCATTTAATTTTTCATTCTTTTGTACACTGAATACATTATAAATAAAGTATAATTTTTGTAATGCAATTTTTATTTTTTTAAATTTCCAGACACGATTAGTTAATGAACAGGCTGAAGAAGCTGCGGAACAAGAAAAAAAGTCAGAAGCTGCAGCTCCTAGAGAAGTAAAGGCTCAACAGATCTTGCACAAATCTAGTAAGGAGCTTTATCGAGCAGTTGCTGCTCAATGGGGAATAACATGCAAGATGAGTGATCATTGCAGATGTTTAGATTGTCAGGTATTTTACAAAGTATTTTTAATTAAACTACATTTAATACTTTTAGAAAAGCATTGATAGAGATTTTCAACTTTCATTTATATGTGTCCGTAAGTTCACTTGTTCTGTTTCAAGTGATACTTACTGATTATTTTGTCAACTATAAAGACTACACTTGCCTGAGAACCTACAAGTTAAAAAACATAGACATCTGTTTTATAATATTGTATACCATAAGTAACAATACTTTAATTCTTCTACTTATAAGTAGACCTAAAATATTTATTATAACTTTTAAAATCTTGACATTTTTCATTTACACTGAATTAGATTGATTTTTAATCCAACTCCCTGTTGAATTAGATTTTGAGAAATGTTCAATTAGATTATTGTTTTTCTCATCTATATAAGATATTTTTCCACAAGACCAAAAACAGAATAAAATGAGTGGAAAAGTGTTATAGCAGCATCACGTATGCCCATGACAAAATTTGATATTTTTATTTTAATCTTCAAATTCCTTTATAAATTCAATTAAATTTTTCAAAATATATTTTTTTAATTGTTCAGTATTTCTTTACATTACAAGAACTTTATTGAAATTTTGTTATTCATAACATACTGTATTAAAAAAATGTTGAATAGTTTTTAAATTGACTACAGGATACTTAATTTTTTTTGTGTAAGCTACAAAAAATTACATAAATCTGATCTAGGTTCTGCTTTAAATCGAACTTCACAGAGAACTGTCTCAGAAGCAGAAGACCGTTTTCAAAGAAACCTGTAAATAAACTTTATTTAAATCAAAAGCTATCTCTGATTCAGGTTAAGTTTTTAAAACTTTTACTTTAAAGTGAAGTGTACTATAGTCAGTTTAAAAACTGTTTTCAAAAAAGTTAAATTAATTTCTGTTTTGATAACAGTTATTTATAATTTAATTTCAGAGTCATTACCTGGACTGTGAGTACGACAGAGACAATGAACAAGAGAAAACTGATGGAGGCCTTGCAGCCGGTACACCCATGTATTTGTCAGAGGTGATGCACGGAACAGCATGTAACATACTTTAGTTTCATCACCTAAATAAAAAAAATTAATTAATTAAATATAAACACTGGATTAAACCCCGGGTTACAATGTAACACACGACTGAATATTCTACCTACTAATTAATGAAATAACATTTTACAAATTATTATTCATTCCACTATTTTCTAATACTGTTGGTTTTAATGTATTATAAATTAAGCCTAAAAAAAAATAAATAAATATGTAGGCAGTTAATTGTTAAAACAAGTAATTATAAATTATATGTAATCACTACTCTCATAACAGCACTACTGACAAATATTATATAAGTTTTATAATAAGGTACGTGGAATTTAATTATGCATGTGAATCAATGAATGAGATGTGTTCTATATTTTAAATGTACACGTTTGTATTTTAAATTTGTAAAATGTAGCTGAATTTTAGCAAAAAATTACCTGGACAATGCTATAAATATTAATTAAGCAATGAATTCATTACAGGAATTATTTTTTAACAGTTTTATAAAATATTAGTACAATTAACAATCAATTCAACTACTAAACTTAATTGAATATTCATTTGTTTATAAGTGGTAACACTATTGTAAATAATTGTTTTATTTATATAAAACAATGTTTCATTTTACATTAAAACAATTTAAGTGTCATATTTTTAGTTTAATCTAAAAATTATTGTTATAAATAAAACAAAAAAGGATTATCGTATTTCATTTTGAAACACAGCTTAAAATTTAACTACTAGAATTATAAAAACCAACGAAATGTAATTAACACTAGTACAAGTACATTCATCGACATTCACTATTAACCTGTGTCATGATTAGAAATCTATCACTTTTTCATGATTTCAGAAGTTATATATATAATCATTCATTAATCAGCTTCAAGAATTTTCAAGATTAATTGTAAAAAATGGAGGCCTGGTATTACATGGTAGGCACATCAGCTGTATTATTAATCCAGAGGAAAAGGAATAACGGAAAGAATAAGAGAGGAGGATACAAGGAGAATGATCAATCAAAGATGTCTGACCTCAGGATATCAATGTAATTAGCAATTTTTACCTGTACATATTGAGGTCAACAGTTAAAATTAACTGTCGGAATAACTTTAAATTGATAACCAAAAAATGTGGTGAATGTTGCATGTCTATACAAAGAAAATACTGAAAACCATCAACTACCAAGAATGAATGGATAAATGGGAATAAAATATAAATTATACTACAATCTAATAAATTCAGCTGACTGAAAAAAAAAAAAGTTATGCAACAGTTGTAACTGAACATTGAAATAAAAATATGATATTCATGTCCATGTCTTATATATACATACATATGCATTTCATTTATCTTTACAACTTAATATAAATGCATAGACTTGCCTAGCCTCATTGCAAATTGATTTTACTGAGCTGCAAGCAGTTTTATAATTGATGACGCCATTTTCCTGCATCTTAACAACCAATAAAAATAATTTTAAAATTAATCTTCAGCTGATTGTCATATGTCATCAAATAAAAAACCAGTTCCACAATCTTTTGGGCCATTTTTTGTTGTGTCCATTCCCAAACACATTGATTGATTTTTTGGGGTCTAGCATGACTCCTTGCTTTTACTTACTCTCCATCTACGGGAAGAAACAAAAATAACATTTAATTACATATCAAATACAATTATAATTATATTAGAATTATTATTAACTTCATTATAAACTTCTACGATTAACTTCCACATAGGTTAGTATATAAAATTCTATAGGATTGGATAAATTTAATAAAAAAAATGAATATATATAAAAGTTTACAGGTGCTAATGCCTCAAACGCCTTAAAAATACAGTGAAGGGTCACTCTTTTTTTCTAAGTGTAATTTTTATTTCCATTTTAAAGGAGCTTGATTTTATTTAAAATTTATATATTTTCGTTTGTTTTAGCTAATTTTGGTTCATTTATTTAATTAACAAAATTAGTCCCAACAAAATAGTATTGTGAATGATATTTTTAATTTTTCTTTTTAACCAAACCAAATTGTTTTTTTAATTAAGAAAATAAAAGAGTTAGTAGCCCTTTTTGTAATTAACAATATTTGTAGATACATCTTTAGAATGCTAGCAGCATGAGTTTATCAATCTTACATGGTCATTTTAACATGTTAGGAACTACATTTTACTCAATTGCTGACAACTGTACTGAGAAATAGCTTGAACTAACTGTCACCAAATACCATTCACACTTAATTTTATTTTAATATTACATTATATAAGACATAATGTCATTAACTTAACAAATAACACTAGCACATAAACTATTTTCAATATAATATATTAAATTATTTACTGTTATAACGGTAACTATATATTTTAGGTCATGCATTAACTAATTTTCATAAAGAATTTACATAATTATTAAAAATTTGTTAGAGCTCATTAAGAATATATAAATTTTACATAATCTGTCAATCTTTTTGGATTCAAGATATATTAATCTGTAATTTACCAAAAATTAATATTCTTATATGTTAATTTAATCCTACTTATACCAGATATGAACTGACCAAAGACTGTACTGTGGCCTTCAGATAAATCGAATACATCTAAATGCATATACTGCTCAAATAAATGATGTACTGTATATTTAGAATTTATTTTATGCTTTTTTTTTGTAAACAAAGACCTATTATTTCAAATATAATAGATATATTAATAGTAAAAAATTAATATATAATGAAAATTATTAAAAGACAAGATTAGGAGGGAAATACATCTTTGCATGATGTAGTTTGGTTAAAATGAGATGCTATCAATTACATCTATAAGAAACAAAAAAAAAATTATTTTTATTAAGTTGATGAGTATACTTTAAAACATAATAATCTGTAGAATGATAAAATTATTGTAACACGTTAATATTCACTAGTTTTTGTAGTAAACAAGTTTGTTATTCACCTACCTTCCATTTCTACATAACATAGAATTTCTTTGTACTGATAATATTTTCTTAACGTAATAAAACATTAAAACAAAATTTAATAAATTTAGTTTTATAACACAATATATATTAAAGCTGATAAAAATGTCAAACAGATATTGTTAATTATCATTATTTTTTAATGGACAAGGTAATTTGAAGTTACTCTTAAAAGTAAGGTTCTAACTTAAATGAAGCAAATATTCTATAATCACTCTGTGCTTAAAAAAAATAAGACTATTGGTTATTCTTAGGAAGTCACTGAATTGTATCCTATTAAATACAAATTATATATAAAAACTTGTTCTCCCTTTTTACTGCCTTGTATAATCTTGCGAGCATTTTCACAGTCAATACTGCCTCATCTGGTGCCATTTGCCAATAATATGAAATTATTAAAAAATGTGATTTTTTTTTTTTTTTTTTTTTTTATTTAATATGATAATCATCTCTGTCATGTCTGTCACAGTAGATTAAAACTTAATTCTTTATTAATAAAAAATTTTAATGATGAGGTTTTTTGATAACTTTGTACCACTTTCTCTTAAACAGTTTACTTCATTGAGTTTTATTATATTGCATAAATTTCTGTGTATCTATTGCAGCTCTACTAAATTGGCCCTTGTAGATAGTTACATTCCTTGCTCATTTAGTACATGTTACTGTAGTTTGCTCTACTCCTATATTGCCACACAGAATGTAATTGTAAATTGAACCTTAAAAATTTTTTGATCATAATAAACGTGCTCATACAATATAAATAAATTCACTTTTTTTGTAGACATTTATATACTCTTTTTAATATCATATTAACATTTTCTGTACAGTTTTTTCCTTACAACTTAGGTGATTGCAAAGAAATAATCTGTATTTTTTTTTCTTAGGAAAAAAAGACAGATTCCAGTATATTTTTCAGTATAAAAAACTGATTCCAATATATTTCTCAGAGCAGTGAGAGCAGTCGGGTCAAATGAGAACCAAGGCAATAGAAAAGCAATGTTTAATCCTAAAATTGATAAATGCTGCACAATCACAAAAAAAAAAATAATGAACATTTCATAAAATGAAATTATGTGAACCATAAAGTCGTTTAACTATTAAGAACCTGGTGGATTAGATCAGAAGCAATTAATTTAATATAGATGTATATTAGAAACGGTAAATTATTTTGAACAATAACCATTAATTCAAATAATAAACAGTTACTTAAGACTAATTGGCATTGGAGATTAGCCTCCATTTAAACTGTAATTTTTAGATTCAAACAAGTACTTTTATTAGCTACAACTAGATTGTTGCTGCTTAGAAAAGATGTATCATAAAAGTCATTAAAGCAGAAACATCTACAGAATTATTTTAACACTTATTGACATTATTACTGCAATAAATGATTACACATTCCATCTGTGGTAATTCTTAATTTTCAAATACTCTATATTAAGTTAGAATCCATACAGAAGTTTACATTATTCAAACCTCTGATTAGTAACCAATTCTACTTTCATAATGTAAATAGCAGCCAACACTGTCTGTCAGAGACTAGTGGTCATGCTGTGGCTCTCATAAGAAATAGAAGAATGTTGAATGCCTGTATTTAAAATTATAAAATTAACTTCTTTTTTTTTAACTGTATAGTTTATTTCAACTTAATACATTACATATTATACTAAAATAGTGCAACTAATTTTTATATTTAACTCAAGTAAGGTAGTGTTACCCTGCTAGTTATTAAAGGAAAGTTATTTCAGTCACAATACGTTTTTGTGTTACTTTGTTAATCAGTTTTTCATTTTTTTTTGTACCAGAAATTACTTATTATTTACTAGAAGCTTGTGTATAATACTCATATACTGTATATGAGTTATAAACAAAGAGAAATTTTAGTTTTCAATTCTAAGTAAGCCACGCACAAAAATTTACCAACAATTTTGAGAAAACTTTTTTTGACGTTTGCCCAAATTATATTTCCTTACTATAATGTATGTTATATTTTTTTGTATGTAAAATTAGATTACAATATTTTGTTGCACTTGTAGTTAATTTTGCAACATGTGATTTATTGGATAATTGAGAAGAAACTCAACAGTTGTTGAAATGACTTTTTAAATGTTTTCTGAAGGTAGGGATGATTCATTTCTGTCAATTTCCGTCTTTCAACCAGCCATTTTTGTTATTTCGTCCTAAATTTTTGTTCCGACAGAAAAATCTATCTCGTGTTGTTATAAAAAAAATGCATACAAATAATACAAATATATATTTGTATTATACAAAAATAAAAGTGAAACTATTGTTTTATTTTATGTGTACAGGTCTTTTGACACATCTGATTGAATAAATCTATATTTTCTGGGTTATATTAAATGCTTGATTTTTTTTCTAATTTTAGTACTGATGTATCAGGCTGCATTTAGGAAGTTAGTCACAAGTTTTTGGTTTGCAACTAATAACAGTAACATCGCTATGAAATTTATACCAATTTTAATTTTGCAATTTTTAAAATTTAAATCGTTCATTAAGTTGGGATTCTCTTTTATTCTTTTAAATGGAGTCACAGTTATTTTGTGACTAAACCAATGGAATCTTGATAAACCAGTATTAACACTATTGCTAATTTGAACTAGTATAAATTTCTATTGTTCAGATAAGCTTTTTATATGAGCTCCCTCTGATTTTATTAGGAGAAATAATCTTTTTTCTTAAATGAATGTAATATCTAAAATATTATTAGCGTTATTTTTATATATCTCAAGCAAATTTATGCTGTATTTGTAAGGTTCAGTTAAGAAGAACATTTTCAATGGGGACTGATGACAAAATTCAATGAAATGTTAGTTGTTATTATGAGCTGAATTTGTAATTTCCTTTATAGTTCTTTACTATAATTTTCCAAATTAGAAAGTTATATGCTGTCTTTTCTTTTTCTAAATTTGTCTGATGCAATTTATAAAGAATTTAAAATATTTTTTAGCACCATAGCTAACATCATTCTCCATAAAATGACTTTAATAATGTTTCTGATGGTAATTGTCTTATTTTGATTTCTACTGACTGTTAAAAGCCACTTAGTAGTGCCCTAAATTCCAAAGATTTTGCTAGAATTTTTATTACCCTTGACAGTATCAGTTTTCACACCTCCTCATGAAAAGGTGTGAACCTTAAAGGGATCCCATCATGCTTTTTTAGAAATTGTTGAGTTTTGAAAACATGAAAAACTCTATTTCATGGCATATTTTTTCAGTATAAAGAGGATGAAAAAGTAAAATAATTTAGGTAAACATAAAGTAAAAGAAATAGTTTGATGTAATTATATAACTTCAAAGAGAAATTCTTGCCTTTGCTGCTGCAAATTTATTGATTGGTTCCTCAGAATTTATGCTTTCAGTAACTTCCTGCTCCACACTCAGGAAAGCTAAGGCTGACAATCTTTCCTGTTCCATGGATGATCTCAGGTAGGATAAGATAAGTTTTAACTTACTAAAAGACCTTTTGCAGTTGGCAGTGGATGTTGCAACAGTCAGAAAGATCTGAAGACCAATTCTCAGATTAGGAAATGCATCATCCCTGTACTGCACAATGAAGCGAAAGCAGGTCCTGTAGTATTGAAAGCTTAATTTCAGCACTTGTCTTGAGTAGCATTCGGCAGTCAATTATTTCATTGAACATCTTCAAACCATCCTAGTTTGTATCATATAAGCTTCCCATAAAAATTCATCTTTATTTTAAGCCATTTTCATTAGTTGTTCACATTAATTCATTTATGTCTAAAAGAAAGTCAAAACTGGAGTCTAATTTCTTCAATCGTAAGAATCTGTCTCCCATTTCTGTGTGTATTTTGTCAGTCATATTTTTCATCACTCATAGCATTTCAATTTCTACTGTGAGCCCTTATATCCTTTGCTATTTCTGCAGGCATACTTTTCTTCCACTACCGTCTCTCAACTTGGACATTATAAATACTGCAAAGTTCCTTTGCATCTTCAAGAGAATTCTTCCATATGGCAACACTGCTTTCTAGGAAATACCCTTGTAAAGCCGAAATATCTTAAGCAGCATTATGTAAATTCATGATTTGGTTCTGAAGCCCTTTTTAATCTGGTCAGTCTTTGTAAGCACAATATTCCAGAATCGAAGAAGAACCAAAAACTCAAATATTAAAATCTGATATTAGAACTGAATTGAATCACTTTAAAAATACCAAACTGACCATTCGGTACAGTAAAGTTTTTTCTTGTTTCATATGTATTACTTGCTTTCTATTACTTACTTTCTTTCATATGGATACTTGCTTTCTAGTTTTTTAATTTTTTTAATTATGAAAAAAGTTGAAATTAAGTTGTTAATTCATTTTGTTCATAAAATAGTACTGTTTAAACGTAAATTACTCTTGTTTTAATTTATCATTGCTGCCATGAAAATGGATGCATAATTATACTTATCATGTGAGAAGAGATTATGTAAAGCAGTGTTGATAATAGTTATAGATAAAACATTGCTATAAAAGATGATTGATTACTTTAAGAGCACTAATTATACAGTTGAAAATAGTCGTCTGCCCTTGTATGCGGTACTGATTTTGATGACTAAGCAACTGTTATCGGTTAATAAAAAAGTTTATTGCTCTATAAACAGGCAATGTAGTAATAGTTAATTTTTGGTTTTTGAAATATATTTTTAACACTTTGTGTGCCAGAGCTACAATGTTAAATTGGCAGTGATTTCATGAAAAACCACCATTCATATAAAATTCTATTTTATATGGCTTGTAATGAATTCCATTGTAATGTTACACATTACAATGTGTAAAACATTGTAATGACACTTCCTAACAGAAGTGTAACACAAAATAACACTTCCTAACAGAAGTGTTGTTTTGTTGTTCATATAATTATTTTTTCCAATGAAGCTAATTAAAGCTAAGTGATGGTATGATGTGGATAAATTGTGTAAAGAATGGTGTGATTAGGGATATGAAATTAATGTAGATGATGGTGATGAAAATCTTTTCTGCGTACAATTCCAAAATATTACCAAATAACATTGCAAAATTATTTTTCAGTTTGTCAAAGTGTTATTTTTGACAAATACTTCACTTTTTATACCTTCAGATAATGTCGTAAGTGGTACATAAATTTAAAGAAGTTTTAGATTGTAATCCTGTTTAAGTTCTGTCTTTCTGACTGCTGTAATAATTCTCATTAAAACTCTGAAATACAGTAAAATGGTGTATACTGTGGGAAATTTTTTTTAGATTCAAAAACTGGCATTAAAAGTGTTAAAAACTAAACATTTTTCAATAGTTTTTCACAAAATTACAGAATTATTGTTAAAGATTTATAGAAATACTTTTGTAATTTAAATTATTTATTTACAGATAGTCTTTTGTCAGTGTTTAAGGTTAGGTGTACTTAATTTGGTTGATTTGGAATAAAATTATTATTATTAATCTAAAAATGATTGTATACATACCAATAAAATACAAAATATTTATCTTTTTGAACTATGCAGATAACAATACTTTTCAACAACTTTTTGTTACTATATTATTGTTCTGTGATACTTAATCGACTGATAGATGTTTGTATCTGGTGCTTAAGTAGAATGACTTTCATAATTGTAGTTACACATAGTTAACATTCTGAGAAAAATAAGTGAAAATTCATTTACATCAGCTGTGTATAAGTCGATTAGTTTTAGTTTTATTGAATAAAACAAGATAATTACTTTTTTATGAATGTAGTATGTAGGTGTTTTTTATTTGGAATTGTATATTTCTGGAAGTACGAATGTAGTATTAAAATGCAACAGAAATTATTAGTTTTTGTTGTACTCTGCTTGAATTTTAAATTAATTAAGGTTAATTAACTGATTCATGCAGAAAGTTTTTAATTAAACAGTAATATTGTGAAAAATGACTTATAATCAAAAGAAGATCCATGTATACTTTAAATACAGTATTTTTTCTCATGTTTTTTTAAAAACAATAATCGGGTTATTCATTGTATATTAAAGTTTACAGTAAGTTTTTCTTAAGTCTTTATGTTTTTTTTTAAATTTAAAAGTAAAACAATAATCTGATAGATTATTTAAACAGAAAGAGATTTCTTGCTGTTTGATATTTAAATTTAATCCATCATGAGCGATCAGTACTATAATAAATTTTATAAGAATTTCATTGATCATTGAAGAGTTGTAAGGTGTGTAACAATTTTAAGGCATTATGAATTAGCCTGTAGATTTTCAAGTCAGAGACTGGAATAAAATAAAAATTTTGTGTGGCATATATCATGTTGTTTGTGAATATTTAATGTGATTAAAAAAATTGTTCTTTGTGTTTTGTTATCTGAATTTTGCAAAACTCTTGACTTATTGTTGATATCCGAGTTATAAATCTACACCTACTTGAGAAATGGTTCTTAATAAAGCCCTTTTGTAAACTAGTATTTTTATATTTTCCTTCAGCCGCTTATACTCACTAATTTTCATTGCTTACAAAAATGGTTTAAATTGTAATGATAATTGGGTTACTGTTACTGAAATTATTTTTGAAACCTAATCTCAGTTCATTATTCTATTGTTCATAGTTTACTAAATATTTTAACATTATTTATTCATCTAGAATTAAAAATTGATATTCATTAATTTTTCTGCTTCAAAAAAAATAAAATTTATATATATATATAAACTTTTTTGTCAATTTACATCATAAAAGGTTTAACTGAAATTTTTGAGAATAACATCAGAAA
>JAAAKQ030065800.1:0-34482 GCA_010016005.3 Zanna intricata
AAAATTATTGCCTCGGGTCATATTGACCCGAACAGTACATGTGTATAGTAAATGGGAACAGAACAGCAGGGTTAAATGTTAATCTTAAAAGGCAACCATGCCTATACAATTTGTCTAACAAAAATGATCAGTATTTTCACAGAAATATAAAATTAGAAGTGGATACATCTTTCTGAAGGAATTCTAGGGGAGAAGTGCTGGAAGGAGATGAGGCTTATTTATGAATTCAAAAAACTTTATACAATTATGAAATTAGACAGTTTACTTTCATTTTTTAATTTATTGTTACTGTTTATGGTATTGTATTTCTTTTAAGTCTACTACAATTTACAACAGTACTGTACTTTTGTAACATTTATCATTGAACATTTTTTAAAATTACCCTTATTGTAAAGTAACAGACAGTTTTTCTCTATTTTTATGCAATCCAACATAGTAGAAATCATCATGAACTACCGAAGGTGAAATGAATTTATTGACATTCTGTAGTATTCAAAAGATGTATTCAAATCCTGTTTTAGCTTTTCATAAAGAACTGCAAACTTCCCCCCATTCATTGTTCTTTGTTATAAGTGAATGTATCCACCACATTTTCTTATTTCTCACATATCGGCAATGCTGGCATTCAAGTAACAAAGACAAAACAACTACAGACATAAGATTCAATTTTACCATGATTGGACACAAATAACACTATTTTTGTTATTGCACCATGTATATCTAACGATAACTATCTGCAGAACAGAATAATAAGAATAATGGTAATATAATAAGTGAGCCAGGTTGTTGTGTTTTGAGTGTGATTTACTTTAAATACATGGAGCCAAGGAATACATACATTTAAATTCTACATTTTATCACAGAATCTTCTGATAAGATATCATACAGAACCATAACTTATGGTAAATTAACAACTAGAACTAGTCAAGAAAAACCAAGGAATACAATATTTTGCTTTAATATAAACAAAATTTGTAACAAAAAACCTTTTTCAAAATATTCTTGGGGAAATTGCTCTAAAATAATACCAAAATTCCTAAAAATTTAGAAGTTATGGTCCAACACTGAAAAGAGAAGCAGTTACAATTAGTGATTTGTATCTTTTGTTTATCTACTAAATTCTTGTAAGAAAAGCAATCCAATATGAAATGAATTCTCCTAACTGTTTATATAAGTGAATTCATTATTTTTCAGGTAATTTGAACTGTTAATAACATATTATCTACCATCACTATTATTTCTTTTTTTAATGTAGAGTATTAAACATGCAACCTTTGATTAATTCTTTAACACTTATAGAAATTCTGTTATCTGAGACTAGGGAGAAATTTCATTTTTGTATGGTAGCATCCCTGCATGACCTCGATCTCTAGGCTGGTCAGTAGCTTATCTCCTATTTTCACAATATCTGAGGGTAGTATTTGACAGTGATTTAACATTGTGTGAATTCACCCGGTCTGTATGAGCAGATATTTCTGTTTGCATTTGTTACATGCTGGTCTGTCATACTAGATCTTTTTGTATACGTTAAACCTTGTGTTTATTAAATGCGCATTTATCAGTATAAATGTTTTATTCTTTCTGACAACAACATGTAATTTGTAATATATCCTGTAAATAGGGTGAACGTATATATTTTGTAAAAAAACATTGTGTAAATAGTGTGGACATATATATTTTGTAAACAGTGTCAACATATAAATTTAGTAAAAAATGTTGGTGCACAAATGAGCCAAGGATGAGTATCTGCAGGTGAACACCAGCACTCAACATTATTAGAGGACATTTTCCAGGCTTGACTGGAATAGCAAAAAGATTAAGAAACAACCTACTATTTATATAGTACGAAAGAATATGGACTGTCAAGTACCAGTATGCAAGTTGCTTTTGATGACAAAACTATGAAGAATGCATAAACATATGCTGGAAGAATTGGAAGTAGATGATAATACTTAAGAAATAAGCATGTCTGTAGATGATTTGACACTGACCAGATTATGTGTTGTCTGATGAAGAGTCAAGTAAAGATACAGAGGATATGGATAGTGAAACAGGGCTGAAGATGCAGGGAGGGATGGTGAGTTGGACAATGAAATTGTACCAAATGATAAGAACTTGCTAAACTATGTTTCAGGCCAAATGAAAAAGAATGAGCGTGGACTAGGTTATCTCTGGTGCACAAATGAGCCAAGGATGAGTGTCTGTAGGTGAACACCAGCACTCAACATCATTAGAGGACATTTGCCAGGCTTGACTGGAATAGCAAAAAGATTAAGAAACAAGCTTGAAAAGGTAGGAAATAAAATATACTGTTTCATCCCAACTGATCAAATAGTTGTAAACATACATGTAAAACTTGCAACACTAAAGAATACATTAGGTGATTCAACGAGTAAGTCAAATTATCGTGTTACCGACAGTAGTGAGATAAATGTTGTAATCGGCCTATTCCTTTTGTCCTCTATTTTAAAATCTAACCATAAAACCACTATGATAAAAAATGTTATCAATAGATCAGTTTTCAATCTATGTTAGTAAAGCCCTTTAAATTTTTTTTCAATATGTCTATGTCAGTAAAGCACTTTCAAATTTTACTCTCATGTTTGAGATGTGATGATACTCAAACCCAAAATGTAAGGAAAGCTTGTGATAAAGCAGCTGCAATATCATATATTATTACTAAAGTGATTGAAAATTCTAAACAGATGTATAGTTTATCAGAAATTGATGAGATGTTAGTTCTGTTTAGAAAGTAGGTGCAGTTTCCAAATGTAAATGCTGAAGAAACTGCACAAATATGTAAAAAATTATGTGCTTGACATATGCCAAAACACACTTTTTGTATAATCTCTATATTTATATGGGAAAGGATAGTGATAGAATATGACTCACTTGTGAAGAGTACAACTTCAGCAAACCAACTCAAGCCACTGTTAGGCAATGCAAACCAATTGAAGGAATTCATTGTAATTTCACAGCAGACAACTGGTTTTCAAGTATGGAAGTTACAGACCAGCTTGAAAAAAGAGGCCTAACTTATATAGGCACCATTAGGAAGATAAAAAGGAGATACCTGTTAAATTCCTTATCTGCTTGGATCAAATTTCTAAATTCAGCTAGCTCCTTTTGGGTTCAACAGAAATAGAATATTGGTATCATTTGTTCCAAAGAAAAACCAAGTAGTAGTTTTAATTTTCATGATGCATCATAGCATTGAAATAAACAAAGAAAAGAACAAAGCAGAAGTTGTATGTTACTATAACACCACAAAATGTGGTGTGAATAATTTGGATATGAAGTGTGCCATGTATGCATTGAACAGGAGGACCAGCCACTTGCCCTCAGCAGTATTTTACAGATTTGTCAACACTGTCAACGCACACATGTTACATGTGTGCTACATAAATACAAAAACCAAACAAGATTTCAGTTCACTAAAAAATTTGCCAAGACACTTGTTGAACCACATCCAAGAAGGAGGCTGGAAATACAACATTTTCAAAGGGATACAAAGGATCTTGTAATGAAAATGCTTGGTGAAAACTAAAAACAACAACACTGTGGAAAGCTCTGTGATAAGATGCCCAAAAGAAAAACCTGCAGCAAATGCTATTCAATTAAAGAAAGGAAAATCCAGTATGAATTTGTCAAATCCCCATCTGGCTTGAATGTGCATTAGACTGTACAAAGACTGAAAACACTGGACCAACAACTAGGCACTTTGAAAATTGCTTAGTTTATTTTATTATAAGTTATAAAACATTTATAAATTTTTTTATGTTCTTTTTGTATATATGCTCAATAAAGTGTTTTCAAAGACAAAAAAATAACATGTTTTTTAAATTTAAAAAAAATATTTATGAACACTTTTATAAATATTTACAAAAACATCAAACTGTCATGTATTATTTTTTCTGCCAATGATACCTACATAACTAGCTGTAAATAAAACTGTTTTGTTGAAAAATGTGTTTAAAATTCTTAAAACAGCAAAAATCCTCTTTTTAAAAATCAATTGACTTTTTTATATTTTTATTTTACTAATAAAAAATAAATTCTAAAAAGTTTAAAGCAGCTGGATTAGGTGCTTAGGAATTTAATTAGGAATATATATAATACTTTGGCACTGTGGTGTGGGATGAAAAGAAAATATTAAAAAAATAGTTATGTCCCAGATACCGGTGTTTCTGTCAGTTTTATAAAATTCATATTTTGATAAAGGTGTTATCAAAACACCTTATGTTATCAAAAAGGTGTTAACAAAAATATGAATTTTTTGTACTATTAATGCTACATATACAGTTCTTAGTATTATCATGTAAAGACCATAAAACTTTATGGTTGATGTTTACAGTAAAACTTTATGGTTGAGGTAGATTCAAGGTTAGATTTACGATATTGTAATAATATAGTATGTAATGCTACTTTCAGCCTAGGAAATGTAAATACCAATGAGAGGTAAGTTAAAAGTGCACATGGTTACCACATTACCTCACAGCTGATTTCTAATTTGTCAGGTGAAATCAGCTAATAATATCAACCTCATTACCTCAGTAAACACAGATGGAACTACTGATAAAGGCGATGGCTGATTTCTGTCCCTCTTATGGAAAGGAAAACAAAAAAGTAGATACAATAGGGGATTTAAAAACAAATAAAAAATAGTTTTTAAAGCTTTATGAAATTTGGATAAGATAACACACTTAACCTATCAAAAAATTGTAAAACTGGTGTGCAAGAACTTAAACAAACTAATAGGTAATATGTATGTATACTATATTAACTTCTTCAATATCCACTTTTCTTTGTTAAAAATAATAATTAGAGTATATTGTCCAATTTAAATGAGCATAATTTTTTTATAAGACAAAAAAAAATCACTTATAGTAAATTTAGTATCACAGAAATATCTGTCTTAACAGAAAGCAAAATACGATTGAATGAAACTGAAGAATAAAATATTATATGAGAGACACTTTTTGCCAACATATGCATGAATATAATATTATATCAGATTTAAAAATAAAAACTACATCAAATTATTTTATAATAATTGATTATACTCACCCGAAGGTGGAGGCTCTTCCCTAACAGAAGGTGACTGCCCAACTGTAGGCTGGCATAGGGCCCATGGACCCCAAGAACTTTCACTACTATTTCCACCAAACTGAAAATTTGGTCTAGGTGAAACAGAGGGAGGTAATGTGTGTCCCTCTTCACTAGGTGGTCTGTACTTAACAACAATTTCATCAATTGTGTTAGACATTTGTAAAACACCACCAGTTTGAGGAGATGTCTTTGATGTATTATCCATAAAGAAAGGAGGAGCAGAGGAACTAAGGAGCTGATTATTCCGATGGTGTCTGTATGAGATCTCATCAATATAGGAAGGTGAAAAGGGGACAAATGGTGGGTTCTGTGCAGGTGCATTGTGAAAGCCAGGCCGTCGTTTACGATGTGGTGTAACGACGTAGTTCTCTGGTGCTGTTTGTTGTTGGATTGCTTCTTCAGGCAATTTTCTCTGATCTTCATCTTCTAGATGGCTTCTATAATCTTCCATATACCGAGTCTTTCTCTTCAACTGTACTGTCAGCTCAGGATGACTTTGACTGTCCTCTCCACTTGATGCCTCCACTGAAGGTGATGGTTGTTGTTTCCTTCCCTGACTCTTACGTGAACTCTCAAGCTGTTGAAAAAAATAAACCATAATTTTAGAAGTGGCATAGGATACTTAAGTAAAAAAAAAACATCATTACCAATAAAATTAAAGGTCTTACTAACCACAGTGATTCAATTTCATGTTGAGAACAAATAAGCATTTAGTCAAAAACCAAATAAGTTAACATTACTATACGTTAATGTTAAAATTAAATCTTTCTATACTGAAATTATATATTTAAATACTTATATTGGTTAATGCTAGGAATATGTCACAATTTCTATACCATATTCATTTTGGTAGATTTCTGTCACAAAATGGACATAAAGACAAAAAAAAAAAAAAAAAAAAAATTAAAATTTATAATCTTTTCAAAAAGACATAACCAATTCTTTGACTTTAATGATCAATCAGATATTTTGATACACTATTGATCATGTAAAAACTATAACATAGTTTTTAAGTGACAAACTTAATTAAGACTGGTTTCTGTCAAGTAAAAACTAATAATACTGTATGATTTTTATTAAATTTTAATTTCAAACTAACAATGTTATTTATCAGCACAAATGGTGCATGAAATTATGACTGAAGTTTGAGACTTATGCAGAACAGTTCTAAAAATACAAATCATGATGAAGAGATTTTAAACAAACAATTTTAAGAAAAATTATTATTATGACATTTATACAACATAACTAATGTTCTGGGGATAGGATTATTCAAGAAGTTTATAAAATTTTAAAATAAAATAAATTGAATTTAAAATTCACAAATTTTCTAAATGCAAATTTTATTTTTATTTTATCTTTTTTCTCCAAATCTATGATATCTCAATTTAGTCTTCTTCTAGGTGATACAAAATTTCCAAGAGAGGTAAGCCTGATAACAATCACATACATTTTATTTTAAATCCCTTGAAAAACTAAAAACTACTCGTGGAAATGAGTTCAAAATTTGGTGAGCAATTCATAGTTTTATTATTTCTTAAGAATATAAAAAATAAGTCTAGATCTCTAAATCTATGTCTAAAACTCAACAGAGTTAAAATGATGGATAACTGTAATTGAGATAATTTATTTTAACTGTGATAAGATAACTACAAGAAAAAAAAGAGGTAGAGTTAAATCCATCTTAATTGGCTTGATTGTAGGTCCTGTCAAAAACAGTTAGCTGATAAATTTTATGCATTTTTCTGTGTTCAGAAACTTCCTCAACTGATTGTCATGCAGATATATAAAAAAAAATTAATTTTTTAAAATAAAAGGCCAGAAATAGGTAAATGTATGTAATTCAAAAAGTAGCTAATCCATAGTCCATGTAAAAAATATAGTTGCCGGCCTCCGTGGCCGAGTGGTAGAGTCTCGGCCTTTCATCCGGAGGTACCGGGTTTGAGTCCCGGTCAGGCATGGCATTTTTCACACACGCTAAAATTCATTCATCTCATCCTCTGATGATATAATCTGATGGGGGTTCCGGAGGTAAAAGAAAAAAAAAAAATAAAAAATAAAAATATATATATATATATATAGCTGACCTACTGGCTTCTAATCTTATTCTTTTTTGAAATAGTTCCTTTATGATTCTAGTTCCTTTTTTGTACTGTTCTTTTTGAATAGCTATCAATTATGCTGTCATGTTTGTTATTATAACCTCCCTTCAGTTATACCTCTCTTCAGCTGGAGAACAACCAGAAATTATAATTAGTTATAACTAGTTATTGAGAAGCCTGGTAAATCGAATAATTCCATGCTTGATCATGAAATTCTGAATCAGATACAATATAATCAGTTGATTATCATAATGCAATTAACACTTGTAGGATTCCCACAGGTTTGGTTTCTTAGACTAAATTTTACTAAATTGCTTCACAAAGATGACATAGGACATCAAGCATTTTTTTCTTGGTTTGGCCTTCTGAATATATTCATGATTTCAAACTCAGCGATAGTTAAAAACAGTTGGCATCATTTTAATTTTGCTGCTCACTTGTCCTGCTTTCTTAAGCAGAAAATAATGGTGACAATTGATGGCTTTGATTTCTAGATTGAATCTGTACATGAAGATTCATCTCCAGTTATCAAAATCTTAAGAAAGTTAAGATCACCATGGGCACACGAAACAAATTTAACGAAACAAATTTCTTTCTCTTCAAACAAAAGCAGTTTATGTACAAAAAAATTTCACATCCATTCAATAGGTTCCAAATCATTTATTAAAAATCATGATTGTAGAATCATGTGCCATTTACAACCTCTTGGACATTCAACAATCATTTAGAGTTCAGCTTGACAGCCTACCAATCATTCTCAACTGAAATTCAGCAATTTGAAAATTATTTATACCTTTAGTATTTATGTATCCCCATAACTTCATTCCTGAAAATCTGATTAATCTCATAGTTGTTTTGCTTTTGGCAAAACTTATGCATGTTGTTCAACTCGCTTTTGATGTACTCAAAGTGCAACAAGTGCCTGTTTCATTAAAACATACAATGACTGCTGACAACAACTATCATGTTGTATGAGATTACAAACACACACAGTGATGTACTAACTTTAACTAGTGCTGTGTTCTACCAAGTTTTATCATTAGAATTCAAGCACCTTTAAAAAAAAATATGGTTTAATGCTGTGTGAACAGAATTCATAATCTTTAATAAGGTTTTAGAACAGGGAATCACTGCTTTGGATGTGATACATTTACACATAGCTTCAATTCATCCATTTTTCAAAAATTATCTTAAAAGTAGGGTGACAATGGAATGGAACAGTCATTGATAACCCATGAAATATTTAATTATTGGTTAGAGAAGATAAATATAGTTGATAATATTTCCTTATAGGTTAATGGAGTTTGTGAAATTCAGACTTTCTTTATAATAATTCTTTTGTTGTACAAATCCAAATTTCTTCTTTCTATTGTCTAATCACACAGTTTTGTAATAAAGCCATTTATAGATTTTTCTGTGCTCTGTTTAAATTATAGAATATGAAAAATACTGTGGTATTATTTTGCAATTAAAAATCACTTGTCATCTTAACTGACAGTATTTTTCAACACTAGGATTAATTTGAAAATATGTCTTATTTTGACTTTGGAAATGCTCCTAAAATTGAAGGAATCACTTTAGTAACTGGCTAATTTACGAGTTAAGAGAAAATTCAATTAAATAATGAGGCAATTGAACTTAATCTAAAGCAAGTTGTGGCCTGCAGTCTAAATCAGTATGTAGTCTGTTGTTTTCAATTTTTTACTTAAAATAAAAAATAAGGACTCTTTGGGTCACAACATTTTTTTTTGTTGGTAGTTCTATGTGATTAATAGACTCATTCTAAATACTTTAGCAGAATTTCAAGAACGTCTAGTAGCTATTTTTCATTTTTAACAGGCTTTCATTTCAATTTACCTAATAGATTTCATGAGAACTTAATAAACAAATACTGCAATATCATTTATTTATTTATTTGACATGGCATTAACAAAAATAAAATATAAAATTTAATATGAAAATAAAATTCCTTTACTCCAGGAGCTATGTAAAAGAAACTGTTCTTTTACATGCAATTGCTCTGGACAAACTTAGACAGTTCTGAGTTTCAGATCGCTATCACCTCAACATCATCATGCAGTTGTTTCACAGTTCTCAACTGTTAAAGTTTTCAGAATTGTGGATGAAGAACCAGAAATGTCAATATTTCTTGAACATCAACAACAAAATAAAAAAAAAATTAGAGGCTCAATTAATAAAAATATTGTTTTACCAGTAAACTCCTAAAAAATCAACAAGAAAAACTGTCAACAGTTTTTGTAAGCAAAAGCATCAAAGAATCAATGACTAAATCATCAGTTTTAAAGGGACCAACTGATGCAACTCAGACAACAAAAAATGAGGGCAAAAAATATCTACCATTCACAATCCTAAAACAAAACTGAAAAATAAATTCTAAGAAAAAGCTGTGTTAGATAATTATTTTAAAAATATTTTTAATAAAATTATTAAAATAAATTTTAAAAAATAAATAAAACTTTTTACAAAGATACTTAATTAAAATCTAAAATTAAATTATTGTTCAAGAATTATTATTACAAAATACAGAGGAATTAATATATAAAAAGAGGAACATTTCATAAAAATAAAATAAAAAATTATAAAAATAATAACTTAATAGGTAAATAAACAATACTAAAGAAACACTATAAAACATATTTCTATTGGTCTTTATAAACTCAAAAAAACTGTTGACTGAAACAGAAGCAATACTTTTTAAATCAATCTTCAGAGAGAAATCATCTCTCTGGTTGACTACTTGCTAACACACAACTGGTATCTAAATAATATTGAATAGATATTAGCTAACAGTTAATTTTAATTTCTAAACACCATTATAAATGGTGGATCTATCTGTAACATTTTGTAAATACTCATTAGTGACTAATTGTTTTACTTTTTTATTTCATTTAAGTGTTCATAATCCTTTATATATTACATCTTTACTGTAAAAAAAAGATTCATTTTTACAGAAATTATTTTAAGTTCCATGTTTCTAGATGAGCTTATTTCAATGTCCTGTATTAGTAAGGCAGTAATTGTAGAATAATACAATTTAAAAATACATTAACCAAACTGCACATGTTGCTTAAATTATTTTTATATAAATTCCGTAGATAAAAAAAATACTTATTATGAAATAACATACTTTTAAATATTTATATATGTTTTATAAAATGATTTTTTAGATTTTTCTTTTTGATTGTAGTCATTAAATTTCTTTTTTGTGATGTATTATTATGTCTTTCCCTCTATCAATCATGAGACCTGGCTGATGGTAGGGGGGCTTGGGTGCTGAATGAAACAGAGTAACTTGACCGAAAGTGCAACCTTATCGGAGAGGTATCTGTTGACAGCTAGACTGAGGAATGATTGAAAAAGGGCAGCAGCTCTTTCAGTAGTTGTTAAGGGCATAGTTCAGGAAAATTTAAATGGCTATATTAACACCACTCAATCTTCTGAAAGAAAATATAGCTCTCTGCATTCTCATGGAACAAAGATAGAGACGCCTTCCTTGGTAAAATATTCTGGAAGTAAACTAGTCCTTCATGTGAATCTTTGGATGGGATCTACTAAGGAAGAGGACATCAGAAAATTAAAAAATAACATTCTACGAGTCAGAGTGTGGAAAGTTAGATGTCTAAAAAAGGTTGGAAGGTTAGTAAATTTAAAGGGAATTGGATAGGTTAAATGTAGATGTAGTAGGAATTAGTAAAGGTATGATGGGAAGAAGAAAACATATTTTAGTCAGATAATTTTAGAATAATTATTCAGCATCAAATAAAGGACAGGCAGGTGTAGGTTTCTAGAGGTGAGGCATGCAGAAGACCTAGTCCCAGTGGCCCGGGTGGTGCTGCTGGGAACTATGTAGCCAGGTCCAGTATGGCCATTTGGGTGGTTAGAGGTACTGGGACCCCTCTCCCCCCAGGGACGAATTAAGGGCTGGGCAAAAAAAAAGAAAGATGGGACTGATTTATTGAGTTTTGCACTCAAGTATAATTTAGTAACTGCCAAGTAAAGAAATAATACAAGAATATACAAATGGAAAAAGCTGGGTGATACTGCAATGTATCAGATAGATTATATCATAGTTAATCAAAGATTTAGAAATCAACTGCAAACCATATCCAGAACCAGACATTGAAAGTGACCACAATTTTAGTAATAATGAAATGTAGATTAAATTTTAAAAACCTGAAGAAGAGGTGTCAGATGAAACAGTGGAATTTAGAGAAGCTTGAAGAAGAGGAAGTAAAGAAGATTTTTAAGGAGAACATTGCAGGAGTAAAAAAGATAAGAGAGAAAATATGGGAGAAAAATGAGAGAATGTTAAAAAGAAAATTCTTAAATCAGCAGAAGCAAACTTAGGCAGAACAAAGAAAAATGGAAGAAAATATTGGATATCAGAGGATAAATTGCACCTGATGGATGAGCATAGAAAGTATAAGAAAGATAGTGATGAAGAAGGTAAAAGAACCTATAGAGAATTAAGAAATACTATAAACAGTAAGTGCAAATTAGCAAAAAAATAGTGGATTAAAGAAGAGCATTCAGAATTAAACAATTAATGATCATTGGTAAAACAGATGGAGCATACAGAAAAGTTAAGGAGAATTTTATGGTACATAAGTTAAAATGTAATAATGTGTTAAATAAAGATGGTACACTGATTTATGATAAAAAAGAAAAGATTAATAGGTGGGTGGAATATATTGAAGAGTTACACAGAGGAAATGAATTAGAAACTGGTGTTATACAGGAAGAAGAGGAAGTCAAAGAGGATGAAAAGGGAGATACAATACTGAAATCTGAATTTAATAGAGTATTAAAGGATTTGATTGGAAAAAAGGGATAGACGGTATACCTGAAGAATTACTGTAAAGTGCAAGTGAGGAAGCAATAGGCAGATTATACAAATTGGTATGTAATATTTATGAAAAAGGGAAAGTTCTATCAGACTTCAAAAAAAGTGTAATTGTCATGATATCAAAGAAAATAGGAGCAGATTAATGTGAAGAATACAAAAAAATTAGTTTATCTACTCATGTATAAAAAATTGTTAACTAGAATTCTGTACAGAAGAATTGAGAGGAGAGTGAAAGAAGTGTTAGAAGACCAGTTTAGTTTCAGGAAAAGTATAGGGACAAGGGAAGCAATTTTAGTGTTCAACATAATAGTAGAAGGAATATTAAAGAGAAATACACCAACATACATGGTATTTATAGACCTAGAAAAGGCATTTGATAATGTAGAATGGATTAAAATGTTTTAACATTTTAGAAAATTTAAGGTTCAAGTATAGATATAGAAGAACAATTGCTAACATTTACAGGAACCAAACTGCAACAGTAATAACTGAAGAATATAAGAAAGAAATCGTAATAAAGAAGGGAGTGAATCAAGGATGTTCCCTAACCCTGTTATTTTTATCTTAATAGAACTAGCAGTTAATCATGCTAAATAATAGTTTAGATCTGAAGTAACAGTGCAAGGTAAAAAGATAAAGATGCTATCATTTGCTGACGATTATAGTAATTCTAACTGAGAGTAAAAAAGATTTAGAAGAAACAATGAATGGCATGGATGAAGTCCTATGCAAAAACTACAACAAGAAAAAATGAAAGTAATGAAATGTAGTAGAAATAAAGTTAATGGTGCAAGATTGCACCATTAACATGATGAAATCTCGACACATTACAATCAAAGCACAGTACATAGTACAACCTCAACTCAAAAAACACCAAGACAGCATGCAGATAAATCTGAGAAATAAGACAGGATCTGAAGGAAACTGACCTTACTCCAGAAAACACCACAGATAAGACAAAATAAAATAGGAAAATCAAGAAAAAACACTTGATTTACACTCACAAGAAAAAACTCACAACATGAACATTTTCAACACTAGAAAGGGCACAAAGATTTGAACATAAAAAAATAATGCTGGGAGGACTGCAAAGCCCAAACAGTCTTATTGCAGAGACTTGGATAATGGTCTGACTAAAGTGATCCTCTGTGGTAATAAAAGATAATAATAATAAAAAAAAATGAGACGTCAGAATTAACTTTCACTTATAAACAACTGCATTAGTATACAAATAAAAAACTGCAGGAAACAGAGGACACCTATCAGGTTGTTTTAGTGGTGAACTCATCATTGCAAATTGGCTGATTCAAATTAGCTGACTGAAAGTACGGCAAGATCTGGTTCCAGTATTTAAGCTTTCCCATTTTAAGTCTTCCTTCAATCCAATGCTTCCTTAGCTGTTTTTTTAACAAATGGGTTTCATTATTCAGAATTTATGTTTGGGCTTATGGGAAACTGTGTTACTAGCTGATTCAGTTATTTCTGATAAAAGTTCCAAATAATAGGATCCTCTAGCAAAGAAAGCATCTGCTTCTTGGGTCTGCTTTTCCATTTCAATGGAAATGTAAATCTAAAACGCAGTTTTGAAATTAGTAAGAAATGGAAACAACAACATCTTGCTGATAACATATTCAATCAATGATCTATCTTCTTGTATTCAAAATATATAAGTGTATTGTATACGTATCTTTATGACAGCTAAATGTATTAGTAATTTTCAATTATTAGTAGCAGTAAAGTCAATGAGAGAGAGACCATTTTGACTGAAAGACTCCCACATCAACCCTTATGTTTCTAATTCTTGCACTGACTGATATTGTCAGTTAGGATAAAATAATCTTTTTTTTTTAAATTCCATCCAATATTCCCTTTCATTCATAAATGCAAGCAGGAGGATATTTTGCTATATTTTTTTTAATATGAAAATTATTCCAGCTACAGCTATTTCCCTCTGATCAACCACACCAGTAATTAAACTTAGTCATCTAATTCTATAGAACATTTTAACTTTTTCTTAATTTTAAGTAATTTTGCTAAGTAAACCTTGGCAACTCCTTTTCTCTTAAAGTTTCCTTATAATTAATGCCTTTTATATTCTAAATTCTTTTAACTCTTTTATCTTTAGTTTCAAATGTTTTTCATTAACCCAAGGATTTTATTATTTGAAGATTTTCCAGATAATTTATTCATAAATCCATCCAATGTTTTTTCCCTTTGTGGCTCTGATTAATACAAGAAACTCCCTTCTTTGGTTGAGCTCTTATGTAAAGGGTAAAATGTAATAACAAATACTGAAATATTGCCAATTTTTGTAACGAAGTGGTAGGGTCTTGGCCCTTTATCCAGAAGTCCTGGTTTTGAATCTCATTCAGCCATATAAGTATATTGTATACTTGTCTTTATGACAGCCAAATGTATCAGTAATTTTCAATTATTAGTAGCAGCAAAGTCAATTCTCATTGACTTTGCTCTCTTGAGAGACCATTTTTACTATGTAAATAAATAATAAATAAAATTAAATAAGTACATATATATATATATATATATATATTGTGCATACCTTTAATATTAACAATAAAGAGAAACTACTAATGAAATTAATAATGATGGTTCACTGCTAACAAAACCCATTTGCTGACACAAAACATTATTTGGTTTTAGTGGCTTCACCACTATTTGCAATAGTAAGTGAGCTCTAATGAAATTACGAAGGATATGTAAAATAATTCTAAAAAGATCTTCTGGAAGCACATTTCCACATATTTAGAGAGGGACTTATATTCTAAAAGCCAATAAAACTGATTTTATCAAATGATATCAATCCATTATGTATTTATAGCGTAAGTAAGAAACATAAATGTTTTTCGAACAAAAATGACACATTGGGAATTTCCAGTATTATATGAAAACAGATTAAACAGATCTAAATTGTTATCCTATTACAAACAGGATAGCAAAGAATGCACATGGAAGGTATTAACTACACACAGGTATCAGTAATTTCTTTTACTAGACAAGCATTTTCCACATCATCTAAACATGGTTACTTCCTGTGAGTATAATGTGCAACAGAATGGTTCAAATTTTATGATAAAAAAATAACAATGAACTAGAACAATCCAAGTAACAAATGCCATCTTTTGACATAGAAGATAATGAAATGTTTTAATGAATAATGCTATTTAGTGTTTTTTTCTAATAGTTTACAGAGAGTAAACATTTTTCATATTTTATATTTAACTAAATTTTTTTTACAATGTATTTTTATTACTTATCTACAAAGAAATAAATGTTTAATTTTTAAAACTTAGCATTAATGGTTCCACGCAGTGGTCAATCAGTACAAATGTTCTATTAAATCACTTTTTACCAAAATCTCAAAGTAATAATGTTGGACAACATTCTTTTTGATAGATGCCCATGCATAAAATTAAAGCAATTTTCTATTTTTTTTGTCATCTTACTAGCTAATCCAGAATTTATTCACACATGCTAGAGAATCAAATTTCATTCCTGGTTGTAATCTATTTGTATCTTTTCTCTGTATTCCTTTTCTTACTTTTATCACAATGCATACTTTTCATCTCTTGCATTCCCTGCAAATATTTTTACGCAGGAGGGATTTTTAGTAGCCAACACATATTTCAAAAGAAACAAAACTGAAAAAATTAAAAGGAAAATAAACTTAAAGAATAAAAAATAATTTAAAAAAAAAAAATTAATTTTTGAGCTTGATTCTAAGTAAAAAAAGCACCTAATTTTTTTTTTTAAATAGTTGTAACTTAAAAAGTCAAAATTTAAAACATTGGAAAAGTATCACAACAGTAAGTTTACTTGTTATTCAATTTTCTTTAAGTTGGTAAATATTTTCTGCAAACTACAAGTCTATTTAATAATATAAAACTGTATTAAAAACAGACAGAGAAATATCATAAATTCTTAACAAGTATTAATGAAAGAAATTTATTACGAGATCTAAAATCAAAATAAAAAAAAATTAATGTGAACACCAGATGACTTTCTTGTATGTCTATAAAATTATGCGTACATATTTTTGTAAAAAATAAAAAGTATATAAAATTTTGTTTCATTAATAACTTCTGATATTTTTTCACTTATATTTTTATTATTATTGAATTAGTATTTATCATAATTTGTTTTTACAATCAGAGGTTAATAATTATTAATAAATCAATACATTTAAATTAAAAAAAAAGGAGAAGTAGTCTGATTCGAACCAATGAGCCTTCCCCTTGTAAGATCCAAATATTTCATTAATTAAAATTTTATTTTGCTGTAACTGTAGAACCAATGAAATAAGTACCACTTATTATATATCTTGAAAAGCTCTCAATGAGGGCTGCAGTAATAACTGCAGTTAAGAGAAAAGGAGAATTTTTTAGGACACCTTTGGTCCAATTGATTGCAATCAAAAGGAGACGTACACAACTAGATGTTACAACAGTGCAAAATTCAAAATTTCAACATTCTACGGCTAATTGTTTTTGAATTATGCAAGATACATACATATGTACATACAAACATCACACAGAAACTAATCAAAATGGATTCAAAGATGGTCGAAATGTATATTTCTGTAGAAATTTGAAAACTGAAATTTTTTGCGATCATAATACTTCCTTTACTTCGTACAAAGAAGTAATAATAAAAATAATTTTATCATTCAGGATTTAATACAATCCTAGAAATTTCCTAAAATAATAATTTATTTATTCAGTATTTAAATCTCAACATGAAGATGAAATTCCACATTTTATCTTAACTTTTAATATAATCATTTTAATTAATAAATCTTAGAATGGCACTATTAAATGTACAGTTCAACAATATTTGGAAGTAAAAAAAGATGAAATGTTATAAAGTGTCTACTTTCAATAAAAAGTAAAATAATGATTATTTTAACCTATTTCATAAGAATGAATATAAACATTTCATAAAATGATAGACTTATGAGATTAAATTTTTATTTCTTATCACATTTGAGTAAAGCTAGAAGGATGTATTTGGACATCATAGTAATAAACCCAATTAGACCAAATGAAAATCAATTGCCACAAGAATTTGAAATTAAGTGACTTAAAGTTGCATCTATAAAAAGTCAATCATAAGTTATAAAAAACAAAAAAAAATTTTTTAAATAGATTAAAAAATAAACAGACCACATAAAATAAATTTTGATAATTTGAAAATCATATATAATGAATATTTAACATTTAACTTCACATTACAGGTTTTGTGAAAATTTAGCCTAAACAAATAAAAATTTTACATTTCCTCCTTTAATTATTTCATACATTTATATCTCCTTTAACATCTTGTAGTAATTCAATCTGATAGCTTCCTTTCAGTTCATTTCTAAATATTACTATTTAGTAATTAATATTTTTGATATAGTAAAGAAATACTCTTGATTTGTTAATATTGTGCATTTTCATTTTTATGTACTAACCACATAATCTATATTTTTTATCTGATACTAAGGACTCAGTAAAATTAAAGATACTTCTTTTTTTTTTAAGATTATTTCTATTCTTTTGGGAAGACATAATCTTCAACTTTATTATAACTAGAAGTAACATCTTGGACTTATAACTCTGACATTAGATTTATTTTCTTCTACAACCAACAAAAAGAAATACATTTTTACTTATCATTACTAATGAATACATGGACATATCACTTTTTTGTTAAGTAAAAGAGCAATTTTAAATCTCATCTGATTAAACATATGACACAAACCTTAATGAAGGTTAACCTTGTAAGAAATAACTATTTTATCTCAGTCTTTCAAGTTATTACAACTCATCTTTAAATTATATTACACAGTATCACCATCATCATACAGTTATACACCGTAAGGCAAGTTCCTTTCAGACCTTTTAAGACAAAATAACTGTTATTTATTATATAAAATTGAAAAATAATTTTATCACGTGAATGGTGTTAAAGTTAGATTACAACTTTAAAGGCATCAAATTAAACATTGCTAACCTAAATCAGGATTCTCCAAACCTTTTAACCTAAGGGCCAAACTGATTCCTCCACTGAGTTCCAAGGCCCAAGTCCTAGCTAGCTCATCATGCCAACGTACTGTAGTTTTGAATTATATGCAAATTTTCATTTTGGGACTAGGCAGCGAGTAAGATATCTGTGGCACAGGGTGCGGGTATGGACTCCGCTCGGTTTGCAATTTCGGTTGGTACTTACAAGCAAGTGTCAAGGACATTTCATTGTGGCAGAGATAGCCAATGCTATGTTATGTGCTCCTGTTTGTTATGTATTGTTATAACTACTTACAACCATGCTAAATTTATAGTAGTGACATCTTGCAGAGAGTAGAGAAATTAAGTGCAGGACGTGGCAAAACTACAGTAGTACAGTGATCTGAAAAGCAAAATGTAATGCAAGTAGTGTGTTTAGTGACTATAGTTTCTTTGTGAAACTACAGTATGTTTAATTTAATTAAAAGTCTGTTAAAGATAAATGCAGTGAATTTCATTTACTCAGAACACCTGGTCTTAATAGTAAATTGGCATTATTATTATTTGAAGTTATGTCCCATTTGTGTGGATTTGTATAAATATGGAAAAGAAACAATAGATAGATAGTGAGCGCAGAACATTTAAAGAGCAATGGGGATATCAATATTTCATGACTGAGTCAAGTAATAAGGCAATGTATATAATTTACAATGAAACAATATCAGTACTCAAAAAATATAGTATAAAATGTCATTATGTGATTAAACATTCTCAGAATTACTCCAATTTTCAGGAATCTTACGGTTAGAAAAATATGAATCTTTGAAACGTGGGTTGAAATCTCAGCACTTGTTGTTTAAGAAAGTACACAAGCACCAACTTGTGCTAGTTGTCACGTGGCTCATCCAATAGTGAAATCATTTACTGACGGTGAATTAATTAAGAACTGCATGATTGCAGCAATAGAAGAAATGTGTTCAGAAAAAGCTAATTTTCTTAAAAACATCAGTTTGTCAGCACACTGTGGCTTGAAGACTAGATGATACTGCAGAAAATATATTAACTCAATCATCTGACAAAAATCGACACAGGTGGTTCTCTCAGTCTCTGAATGAGTCAACAAATGTTTAAGATACTGCTTAGATGTTACTTTTATTTCAGGGATAGATAAAAATTATGGAGTGTATAAAGAGCTTCTTGACGATGCTAGCAGTCAGTGACTTGGAGAAGATATTTTTAAAGGAATTGAAAATGTTGCTCAGAAAAACAATTTTCAATGGAAAAATTGAAGTGTATCACTACAGATAGTGACAAAAATATGTGTGGAAAAAATAAAGGTGTCTTTGCTTTCATATCAAAGGCCGTAGAAAGTGACGGTGGTTCAAAACCATTATTATATCATACATTGTACCATTCATCAACAGTCTTTGTGCAGAAATACTTGGATATGTCAGAAACTTTAAAGCCAGTCAGGTCAGCTGTTAAATATATCAAATCACATAGTTCAATTATCGTCAATTTTGTGAGTTTATTGAAGAGATTGTTGAAAATGACTGACCATACTACACTGCAGTGTGCTGACTTAGCTGCAGAAAAGTTTTAACACAATTTTTTTGAGTTCTGAGCAATAATCAAAATTTTTTTCAAGTGATAGGAATCATCCTCTGGCTGAGTTACAAAAAAATGAGTAGTTATGG
The DNA here is from genome assembly GCA_010016005.3 of Zanna intricata. Classification (NCBI taxonomy): domain Eukaryota; kingdom Metazoa; phylum Arthropoda; class Insecta; order Hemiptera; family Fulgoridae; genus Zanna; species Zanna intricata. The sequence goes on from JAAAKQ030065800.1 coordinate 19,778, forward strand.
AAGTTATCATTTTATACAGATTTAATTAAACATATGAATGACCTTAACTTAAAATTACAAGGAGAAAACAGTGTCTGCCTGATTTATACACTCATATTAAGTCCTTTTGACAAAAAAAAATTGTTCTGTTTCAGTCTTAAATGAACAAAAAATGTTTTATGCGTTTTAATACATGCTAAACATTCAGTCAGCAATCTAAGACTCCATTTCCAGTAAATTTCAGAATTTGGGTGCTTTAAAAATAAATTTTGAAACTCATTTTTCAGATTTTAATGCTGTTGCAAATAATATCAAAATTTTTAAAAACCTTTTAATGCTGATATAGAAACCTTTGCCCCAGAACTTCAAATAGAAATGATTGATTTGCAGTGTAGCAAAATTAAAAAAAAAAAATTTTAATATTTTCATCACTGCTGGAATTTTATAAGCCTAGCACTCACACAGTCTGATCTGTTGCATAAATTTTTTTGTGCTTTTTTCCGCTTTCAGCACTACTTATCTGTGTGAAAAACATTCTTCCCAATGAAACATAGAAAATGTAGTTACAGATCCAAATTAACTGATGAGCATTTGAAGTTGCTGATGATAATTTCCACTAGTAAACTTGATCCACATCTGCAAATAATTGTCAGTGGAAAGTTATAGCTACATAAATCTCATTAGTCATAATTATAATGTTTAATTTCATTATGTGAATTATTTATGTGTGTCACTTATTTTAAGTTTTGGATAAATTTCATATCATTAATTATAGTAAAAAATGTTTAATTTCATTATGTATGTCAGTTATTGTCTTTCTTAATCAGTCATTAAATAAAAACATTTGATTATTATTTTGTATATTGAATATTTATTTTGTATACTGAATATTTTACAATGTAATCAAAGTAAACGATGATAAGCTGGATACTGGGCATATCTGCAAGCCAGATTGGTGGTGCTTGTGGGCCAACACCGGCCTGCAGGCTGCAGTTTGGAGACCCGTGACCTTATCATTCAGATAATTTGGAACAATTCTTCAAATGAACTAGCAGAGTAGATGAACTAAGAACACTTAATAGATGCAGTACTATATCTATTCACTATCATGATAAAATGTGAATAACATTTTTAAACACATTAAAATCATCAACAACACTCAAAATTAAGTGGAATCTGTACTTCTAGAAGATCTTTTTGAGATGCATCTTCTTCAGTGAATTTACCAGTGGCAATATAGTAATAAGTCCTGTAGGAGGTATGAAATGACCCATGCAATATCACTAATAATGCCATTAAACAATCTGCTAAACACTTAGCAAACAAAAGTAAGAATACAATTACCACACAATTTACAGAATGGCTCTTTAATAATCTTTATATTTTTACAATGTTGTAAAAAAAAATGTTTTTTTCTTTATTCAAAGTGCAAAACATGATACTTTTTTTAACATTTCTCAGCAAATATACACATAAGTTTTTATATATAAAAGAATCCTTATATTCAAAGTTAGTAATAACACTGGCAGTGCAATAGGCACTACAAATGTAAAAAAAAAAAATGTTGTATTTATACAACAGATGGAAAAACTATGCTTTATACAACATTAAATCTTTTCTTTTCTGCCTTATCATTGAGATTTTTATACATCTAAAGGAAATCTATAATTGTAGCATATTTAATTCAATTCAAAAAATTATAGCATTTTCCATTTTAACACAGGATAGAAAATGGTTGTTAAGGCAAAATTTTTTAATGGATGGCAATCAAGGCTTTAACTTACATGAGAAAAATTTGTTTTACATCAGATTACAGCAAAATAGCTGTAGTCACAAGCATAATATCTGCACTGCATTGTGTGCTTACATGAAAAAATTATATTCCTTCCTGAATAAAAGTGCAAGTTCTCACAGTTTTAATAGAAATTCTTCTTTTCTTCATACCCTTTTCCCATCCCATTGTGAAACTATAAAATAAATGTTAAAACAAAATAGCAATTTGAAGCAAAAAAGAGCTAAAATAGTAATTCTTTTTAAAATGGCCATCAAACAGAGACTGACAATCAAATATACTTAAAAAATACTCACATTCACACAAAATTCTGTTTTATGTTAATTTTATACAGTTCATTTGACCTCCATCTGAATTTTCACACCAGTGAGGCATTTCCAGTAACAGATTTCTCTAACAATCAAAATTTCTGAGGCATTTTCATTAATTCATGTCATGTAAAACAAAGTTTTCCATGTTATAATTTTAAATCAATACCGATTAATCAGGCAAATTTCACATGAGCTAATTAATTTAATGATGGATTTTTTAACTTCATAGATTCTGAACAGAGGCCTTGGAAAACCTTTGACCCATTAAATTTACAGATTACCCACCCATAGTCTTTTTCTGTCTATGACTAAATTAAAGGTCTCCCAGCTATTAGCAAGCTAAGCAACATTTAAATTAATCAAAAAGCGGGTTATGTTTAAGTTTATGCTAAATAATATCAACCTTTAGATTACTTTTTTTTGATAGTAATGTGTAATATGTTAATGAATGCAGGAAAAGTCTCTGAAAATTTATAATGGATAATAAACATATTAATAACATGACTAACAAAAAGATCATTTCATACGTCAAATACAATTGATTGAATTTAGAGACAAAATAACATCTTGTAAAGAAATCTATGATTTAGTTCAGCTCTTCTTCTGAGCAGCAAACATATACTTTAAGGCATATAGTATAAAACAAAATAGCTGAAACTTTTGAAAGTAAGGAGTAAGTTTTACATCAAAAATATAAAAGAAATGTAAAAAAAAATTAATCAAAAGAGTAATAAGATTAATTTGGTGAAAATAAACAAGTTAAACCTAGCCAAAACTAAATAACTTAAGTAAACAAATTAAGTAGACCTAACAAAATAACAGTTCTAATTATAAGTTTTAAACATGATTTAATGACAATTAAATTCCTATAAATACCAAAATACAGTCCAATTTACTAAAAACATTATAATGGCTGATAGAAACTGATATTGCATTAAAAATAAAATAAAACAGAAAAATCTAAAGTTCATACGAGTCATTGATACAAATATTATTACTTTTTCTGATTACAAAAAACCTATCAAACATTTTATAAATGAATAGAATACTGTCACTTTCACTGCTAATTACAAATAACTGACTGATTGGCTTATTGTTTTTAATCATAATCCAAAAGAGAATCTTGTGATGCACTCTTCAGTCGTTGTTATCATAGGCTTGCAGTTATTCCCACTGCGTCAAATTCAGTCTTGCATAACTAGTCACTCTGTCTGCTGGTCCCTGGCAGTATTTACACCTCCTAGCCAGCAGAACCAGTATCTGATCCGTCCTTCGGATTGTTGAAGCATAATAATTTCCTTGATCCTATAAGATTTTTCTACTTATAGAAAATGATTTTGTTTGACACGGATTATGTTTCTGGTGTCTAACAAAATCCTTCTGGTCAAACAGGAGTTTTAGAAGGGGTCATTGTCTGTATTACAAAGAACAGATTGTTAAATGGACCTGCTATTCTAAATAAAGAATCCCTCTTTGTTCCTTCTAGATTCTTCTTTCTTTATTTTCTCTCTCGTTCATCTTTCTCAAAAAAACCCCATTACATTGGCCCCGTTATACCAGTCCTGTTACAATATAATGAGAAATCAGAAAGGCTGTTATTTAAAAAAACAATTGTTTAAGGATCAAAATCTGTAATTAGTTTTTAAAATAGTTCTCTCAGCAACATTATTGAAATTAAAACATTTATAACAACTGAATTTTGGCAAAAAAACTTCAATTTTGAACTAAACTCCGTAGGAAAACAAAACTAACATCATCAATGGAAATATATATATACATTTTTTTTAAATTAATTTTTTTCTATGTAATAATGATAACAACTGTTTTACAGTCAATATGTGCATCTAATTACAGATCTAAATTTTTTTCTAAATAGTTGAGCGTTTCTATTTGCTATTTTGTTATTTGTTTAAGAAAGCACACTTTTGCAGATTTTGTGGAAAATAAATAAATATATATATGTGTGTGTGTGTGTGTGTGTGTGTGTGTGTGTGTGTGTATGTGTATGTGTGTGGGTGTGTATTTAAATTATCTTAAATTTAAATGAAAATATTACTTACATGTGATGATTCCCTGTCAGATCCAGGAGAGTTTACATTTACACTGCTTGTATTACTGCTAATAGAAAGGTTAACTGGTATTGAGGAACTCCTACGTCTCCTTCTGTTAGAAGTCTGCATATTATTATTATTATTATTATTATTACTACTACTATTATTATTATTGTTATTATTATTATTCAAATTAGTATTACTGTCTGAGTTTGTGTCATCATCTAATTCACGTTTTACAATCACTGCACTACACTCAGCCACTGCACCAGAATTACCACTAACACCAGCATTACTGCTTTCCCCCTCAACCCCTTTTTGTGGACTCCAATCAGCTGTCCGTCTATCTAATTCTTTCTGATTCTGTTCTGTGTCAGGTGGTCCATTGTCTTTAGGCACTGTTACTGGCTTACCACCCCATAACTCAGATTTGATCTCTAATAATTCAAAGAGTTCAATTACACCAGGCATTTCATTCGGCTGAAACAAAAAAAAAAAAAAAAACATTATTTTACAGTAACAATTTAAATATTACAATCAATATTTAAAGAAAAAAATGTTTAAGTAACACTACGAAAAAAAGGTTACAATCATTGTACTATTTAGTAGTGAGGCACAAAAACTCAAATTTCAATTACTCAATATTCCATAAATATGATATTAGTTAATCTGGCACAAAATAGATTTCAAAGCAGTCAACTGATACTGCATTATTTTTGTGCTATCAACAAATTATTTTTTTTTGATTACAAGACTAGTCAGTATGGAAACAGAACGAAGATGAAATACAAATTCCTAATTCAAGATATTTTTAGAAATAAAAGTAGACTTTTCCTATTTACATAACATTTAAATTATACGTAGTACATTATTTTAGGTACCAACAAAGATTTTATGTCCTGTAATAATATATATATAAAATACTGGATGGTGTAAGGTAACTTATACACCCACCGACCATGTCAGACTTTTTTTATAATTGAGATAACTGAATGTGGTTTTCAGCATTCTTCATTTTGTTTTATAGAGGGGCTACTTCAATGAACGTATACTTCACTATTTTTGATTTTTGTGCAGGAGCAACTACCAAATTTCAAATATGACCAATAGTCCTGTTTGAAATTGTGGAAAATAAAAATATTTTTCTTAAATTTTTTACATTTTTCCTGACCCATCAAACTTTTGATGGGACAAGAGAAATGATATAACTGAAACTAAATTTTGACACCCAATTTCAAATGACAGCCAACAATGTGTTTGTTTGTGATAGGTAGAATTACAGTTATATGCTTCCATTTAATTGTTTTTGTTGTTTGAGGTGTCCTAATTTTCTCTACATATCTTCTCCAATAACGAGACTAACTCAGTAAGCTTCAATTTTGAGTGTTGGGTCTACAGAGGGGGCAGGGACCCCTTTGGGCTGGTCTAATATAGTTAACTCATCATCACAAATCAGCTGTTTTCAAAGTCAAGAGTTTTAAGGTTCAAATCCTAGTAAAGGCAGTTTACTCTTATTCGATTTGAATCTAGATTGTGGATACTGGTATTCTTTGGATCGTGGATACCGGTGTTCTTTGGTGGTTGGGTTTCAATTAACCACACTTCTCAGGAGTGGTCGACCTGAATTGTACAAGACTACACTTCATTCACATTCATACACATCATCCTCATACATCCTCTTAAGTAATACCTTATGGTGATTCCAGAGGCTAAACAGAAAAATAAAGAAAGGGAGCAGAGGCGACTCAGAAATTTTGACTGGGACATATGGTCATGTGATAGCTTGTTTTAAGGATCTTGCCAAGACAAGCAAAACTGAATCAAAAACTTTAAATTTTGACTATTAAAATTAAATTGTTATTATGTTAATTACAAATTGAAAATAATAATTATTAAAATTTTTCAAATAATTCTTTTAATTAAAATTTACAGACCTGAATTTAAAAATAGTTAGATAATAATTAATATACCAATTTTTTTTTTTAAATTAAAATTCTACTTTATCAGAATCTTTTAAGAAAGTAATTTTTATTCATAAGTTATTTATCAACAGCTGATCAACAATTATACAAAGTTAAGTAACAATTTTTCAATATTTATATTTATTGCTGATTTTATAAAAAGTAGCTAACAGATATTGAATAAAATGCATTAGAGTTATTTTTTAATGAAATTTTGTGAATTTTTTGCAATAGTAAGCTTAAAAGGTTTAAATTATATAGCTAAAAAAAAAGGTGAAAAAGATTAAAGAAAACAAAATTTAAAAATACTTAATTTAGATTAAAAAAAAAGTTTAACCTTAGAAACCTGTTTTGTTTTAAACTTAGTTAAAACCATAATCTATAAAAAAAAAAAAAACTCTTAAGTAAAAAACAATGGATTTTTTCAATTCAAAAAAAGTAGATTTAGTAGGTTTGTTTAGAAAAATAAAAACATACAAAGAAACAGCTGATGCATTTAATTTGTGACATCCAAACCATACAATTTCTGTATTGCAGTCACAAATTGATTAGAAAAATTTCAACGCACAGGTACTTTTTTTTATGATAAAATCCTGTAGACACCCAGTACAGATGACGTTATTAAAAAGGGAATATTAGCAAACATTTCTTTTAATAATCAACTATCGACAAGAAAAATCGTCCAAAATAATAATTTACCTTGGTGGTCAGTGCAAAAAGTATTAAAAAAACAAATACCATGCATACAAGATTCAGTTAGCAGAAAAATTTATTGAAGATGATTTTGATAGGAGGGTTAAATTCAGTGAAATTTTAACACAGAGATTAATATCAGGATATATTAATTGTTTCAACATACTGTTCACTGACAAAGCATTATTTACTTTATGTAGGGATATTACAACAGAAATAATGTACTGATCCCAAGGGAAACCCTCATTGGTATTGTGAAGGTCATACCCAGCATCCAAAGTGATTAAATGTATGGGCTAGAATAAGGTGACACACATTTAAGACCTTTTATCTTAAGGTAAGTTAGATGGTGATATATAACTTAGATGGTGGAGATTGGTGTTATATATGCTATGAGAAACTTCTCACAATGTGAGAGAAGCTTTTGAGCAGCATCTATATACAAATGGTGGGCAGTTTGATCATTTAATGAGGTGAGAACCAGCATTTTTCAACTGAAATAATTTTATTAGGCAGTATTTTTAATTTATGAGATAATTAATTTATGAAAAATAACACTAATGCAGTTATTTCAAAATCTCTTAGCTAATTATCACAAAATCAACAATGAAAATAAATTTTTAAAAATTTATCTTACCTTTGTTTTATTGTTGATCAGCTGCTAACATTAGCAATTTATTGAATGCAAATTGATTTCTTAAAAGTTTTTTATGAAATAGAATTTTCATTTTAAAAATTATGTGAATTAATTATTATCTAATTAATTTTAAATTCAAAATTGTAAGCTAAATTAAAATAAATATTTGAAAAATTCTCAATTTTTAATTAACATGATGACATTTGAGGATGCCATTTTGGTTTCATAGTCAGAATTTAATTTTTTTGACATCATTTTCCTTGCCTTGGCAAGACTTTTAAAACAAGCTATCAAATGACCATATGTTGCAATTAAAATTTCTGAGCCGGGTCTTCTCCCTGCCCTCCTGAAGGCCGAACACTCTAAATTGTGACTTACTGTGTTAGATTTTCTTATCAGAATTGATATCCAAAATAAGAATAAGAATACCTCAAATAACAAACAAATTAAAGGAGAGCATATAATTGTAATAATAGCTATCTGAAACTAACATATTGGTGGCTATAATTTTGGAATAAACTATCAGAAAGTTAATTTTAATTGTATCATTTTTCTCTTCCTATCCAAGTCTTTAAAATAATAAATAATATATCAAATGGACATTGGTGAATTATAAGAAAAGTTAAGGGGAGTGATTTCAGCAACCTACTGTGTAGGTATTTGTTTTTTTGATTAACTAACACCGATTAAAACACATAGTTTCTATTATGTTATTACAAGCAGTTGTAGTATTATTTTTATAGTAAATCTAGCAATTCAAAAGGCAACCTTTTACAAGACTCAAAATTCCTTCTTGTTCTTATTCTTTCCAAACCACATTATGTTAGGTGAATAAGAGTAATAAGTAATAAGAGGTAATAAGAGTAATTCTTTTGAACATACACATAATAGCCTGTAGAACAGCAACCCCTTGATCCAAAAAACATAAATTCAAATCCAGATCAAACAACACAAACTGGGAGTCATTGAAAGAAAAAATTTCAGATAAAAATGTGTTCAGAATACTTTTGCTTTTTATGATTATGACAATGTGGTGGCCTGGCATTTTTATATACTCAAAACGTTCATCATTGCACAAGTTTGTGCTTATCTTGTGAGTAAATCATAAAAAAATAATTAAAAGATAGTTTTTTTTATTAGCAGGCAGAATTTCCTATTTGTGAGAGTATAAACATTCTTCATATCTAGAATTCTTAGAATTATGTATCACATAAAACTATAGTGCAACTGCCTGCATTTGTTCACAAAGTTACTTTTTTAATCCTATTATTAATTTCATTTACCTCTTGTTTACTTTACTAACTAATTAGTTATTGTAATTTAATTTTTTTATAACATTAGTTTTTTTTAGATTTATTTTAACTGTCTTACATTTTTTTTAAATATTTTGTTTTCTGATAATTAATATTTAATAATCTATCATACCTAATTTACTTAGGGTTACAATTACAACATGATATTATTCACCACATATTCTGAAGTGCATAAATTTTCTCAAAAGCAAATATTGTACAATATTGTCTACTATTCTATCAAAAAATCAGTTATATCTTATTAGCTAATAATTCAATGAAATAGGAATGAATAATTTGTACATTACATTGCACTATACATAATTTTTATTCAAAAATTGTGTCCGAGTAGTGAGAATGAAAATGAATTTATAACAGAGCAGTAGTAAAAGTATGATGACTTTCATACTAGTTATTGTATTATTGAACAAGCATGTTTACACTTTTGCAATAGTTTAACAAAAGCCACCTTGAATGGACAGCATAGACACTTTAAAATAATTAAATATTTAACAATTCATTTCCACATGCTAGAACTTTTTCTTCAAAATGATTTTTTAGATCTAACTGGAACCTCTTTGTACAATAGAGAGTAGCATTGTTGATAATAATAACCATTTAAAAAAAATAATTAGGACCCGTGCAAATAAGTATAGTTTTAATGCATTTTAATCTATATAGACCTTGTTTCTTTTACAAGAAGTGCAGTGAATTTACAATAAATGTTATTCATCAACTTCATTTATAATCAGTTATAAATTAGGTTACAAGAAAGTAAGTTTTATATGATTTACTATTATATTTTAGTACATATTTAGTATATAGTATATTTTATTATATTTTAGTAGTATTTTTTATATAACAATTCTTCAATCTATACACAGTAGAATGTAAATTAGAATGAAAAAAAAAGGGACTAAGATTCTTTTTCCAGATCATCAGCAAGAGCAGGAAAAATTATTTTAAGTATTCTATGGCATTTAAGTTCTTTTAATTCAACGTGAGATTAAAAATAAAAAAAATTTATATTACAAATATCATCTTCCTATAACAACATGTAATCAAAAATAAAATGTAATTAAACAGATAGATGATAAATGTCATTGATATCACCGTTTTTGATAATAGTTGTCATGAAGAAAATTAAAAGTAATAATTCATTGTTCTTATGAAAGCACCTATTAATTTATTTTTGACTGGTTCTTCAAAAACTGAAGGAAAAGAGAAAAGTACACATTCTTAGTTTATAAGTAATAGTTGCAAAAAAAGTGAAATGAAGAGATAACATTAATTTTTGAGTATGTATTTATAAACGTATAAATATAATGAATACTACACTAATTTTTAACAGGCAACAGTAATTCATACATAATAACCCATACAGATAGTAAATATGAAATTCTAGAGTCAGAAAACCAAACATTAAGGTAATTAAATAAACCACACTACAATTTTTATTTAGCAAATATAAATTGGCAGAAACAACCTTGGTAATAATATCACTAAACTATTTTCAGGATTTTTAGGATTTTATAAAGAATAATTATTTAATAGGAAATATTAACATAATTACATATAGTTTTAAATGAATCAGAAAAACATACTATAAAATTTTCAGTTTTAAACTATCAGGCAAGTTTAATGACCCACTTATTTGAAAACATTTTAATGAATGATTTATGTCTGTTTTCTAGAGAAAATTATTACAATCAATAGATGATTTTTTATGTATGAAAATATCTATTTTTTCAGCAATAAATCATCCGGAAATTTTTATTAACATTCACACTTGCTTTTATATTCAACAATTTGTACTAGAAATAAATTAACTATAATAATTGGCTCTCAAAAATATTTTCTGAAGCCAATAAAAAATAACATAAAAAGCTGATCATATTCCAACTGATCCGACTTCAACTGATTACTTAGATAGAATATTCACATTGATCCAAATTTTATTTTCAGTTTTTTGGTTTTTTTTTTCAATTTTATATTTTTATTTTGTGATCCATCTATATTCATTTATCCATCTATATATATTCATTCTATTTAATATTAAAAACTCTTTTCTGAGGTTTCTATTCATTCAGTTTCATTTCTTTGAACCTAAAACTTCTTTGCTCATCTCTTTGAATCCCAAAAACTTAGCAAGTAGTCTTCTCTCTTATTCAGTATTGTTATTGATAACCAACAAACCAGAGTGAAATTTAAGTAATTTATTTGGGTTTAATGAAGCAAATTATATGCAAATAAATAAGTAATATACAAAAATTGGCATTAAAATAACAAAATACAAAACCAATAATTAGAACTAAACTTCCTTATGAATGCACTAAGTAATAAGACTATTAATGAATGTATAAAGTTTTTAATCTTTTTTCATACATTAATAGCATTACAAAAACTTACTAATATCCTAAAGATATGAGATATCATTTTATTTTAATTTCCTAATTTTATACAATAATTCGCTTACTCTATCCACTATTTGAATTTGCTACCATCAAAGAGTTCTTAAAGTTTTTGAATGGTGTGCGATGGTCCACCTTAGTAGCAGTCCATGTAATAAACAAGAATTTCATTAAAATCAATTCATATCTACTCTTGACACCACAATACAAAATGATCTGAACAGATTGGATGTAAATCAACAGAAATAAATTTTGGTTTAGCACATTAAAAATAAGAAGATTATTATATGAAATAATGGATTTCGTACCTCATTATGATATATAAATATGTAAAATATTGTGTATATATTAGCGCATGATATAGTAAAAAATTTTATGAAGAAGTGAATAATCACCAAAAAAAAAAATTCAAAAGAAAAACACTAACTTATACTTGTATTTCAGAAATTAAAAATTTTCTTGGTTAATTTCATTTCTACAAACACAATTCAGTGAATTCCTCTACGACATAGGTTTCTATGAAAACTACATATGATTAGTTTGCATATAATACCTTAAACTTCTGGTCAAGCATAGAAATTTTCATAAATTGCAAATTTCCAAACCACAATTTCCAAACCATATTCCTTCTAGTAGCTTGGCTTAAGAAGAGCATATAAAAATAAAATTCATAACAAACCCCAATCCCCTAATCCCAGAAAATAACTGGAAAAAGGCATCAACAAAATTATTGTAATTTTGTAAAACTTTACTGAAACCAACTTATTTTTTCCATTGTTTTAACTCATACTCTTTTTTGATATTACAATTATATTTCCAAAAAGAAAAATCTATGGAAGTCAAAAATAGAAAAACAGCAATAATACACACATGGTGCATGGACTGCCTCAAGGAGTCATATGTGTGGGAAATTAGGTAATCTGCAATGCACAATATCCAGTTTTATGGGTGGTTAACATTTTGGTTGAATTACTTTACTTACCAAATAGTTTTTCGCATAATTATTTATTGTTGGTACTGATGAGTATATATTGTTTACTTACCAAATAGTTTTTCGCATAATTATTTATTGTTGGTACTGATGAGTATATATTGTCGGTGAGTATCAATACTCTGACAGGCTGAATGAACACACTGCCACAAAAGTCAGCTCTAAAAATGATTTCAATCACTGAATTTTGTCAAGTTACTCAATATTGTTGTAACTGAGTAATTGTTAAATTACTCATTTAGTAGCTTCATTCTTACATAGAAATTCCTATTATTTTCACAAGTATCTTGACATAAAAAAAAAATGTCAGTTAACTATGTATATTAGACATTGTAAAAAATCAAATAAATTAATAAAATAACCCTGCTGTTACTTGATGAAGACTGAGGCATGCTAATATATACAGGTTCCCTTGAATAGCTAGATGGTTGTTTTTGCAAATGGTATAAAAACACACCAGATATAATAACAACATATCATGTGGATAGATGTGTATTCTCCAGTGAACATGTTAAAAAACAAAAAAATCTAAAAAATATCAATTAAAAATCACTAAATTAATAGTAGAAATACTAGAAGCCAAAAGAAGAAAACAATAATCTATTATTTTGAACTAGTTAACACCACTGAAAGGAAATCTTATCAATATGTATCCTTGAACACTGTGTGACTCTGTGCATTTGACATTTGGTAACATCAGACCACCAACCAAAAAAAATTCGTTTCTAAAGGAATTCTAAAAGTAATCTATTATTAACATATAAACAACCTAATTTCAAAAAAAGGGGGAAATAAATAAAGATATAAATAAATAAAGAGAGTCTGTGAAAACATCCATTTCTATGATCAGATTCTAAAATTAACTGGATCCCAGTCATGTCAAGATGTTATCCAGCAGGGTAATAGAATTCATACACAGAAGTTTACATCTTCTCGTGAGATTACTATACTGCAAGTTGTTAGTATCTTCATCAAGATATGTAGAATACCCCATTCACTAAATCTTTCAGACTTAAATTTATTTTTTATGGCAGAACAAGCATCATTTAATAAGCTGATTCTCACAGTCATCAAATCAAATGTTGCTATTAATCACATCACTCAGCTGAAATTTTACAATTTTCTAGGAATGAAATAAACTTTTGTATGAGATTACTTTCAAGTGCATCCATAGATATGCCAACAAAAAAAGGTTATTTCCAGGATTTATAGCAACAAGTCGATCAGTGAAGTTATTTATAACAAATAAATATATTGATTTACATCAATCAAATTTTACACTTGATAGTTTTCATACACACCTACAACAAATTATTGGGGTTATTGTATTTGCTGATAGAATTAACTGTCTCGTTCATATATTATTTCACTTACATTTATCTTGAACAGCTCTGCTGATTCAGGGAATAAAGGCCCTGTTCGTATAGTGACTGTACCTGCAGTCTTTTACATCTCTGGAATTGGAATGCTTAAGTAGTTTACTAAGTAGAATTCAATTCAATTATAAATTAGTAGCCAGGAGAATCATCAGAGAGCTGAGAGAATCAAAATACATGACATAAAATGAGTCAGACCTGACCTCAACGCATCTACCTCTCATATTGGTAGGCAACCCTATTGATGTGTATGAATGTGAATGAAGTGTAGTCTTGTACAATCTCAGGCCACTCATGATGAAATGAAAGTATACTGATCACGGAAAAAAACATTGATTTATATAAAGACATGATTAAAATGGAAAATGAATGCTTAGCTAAGTTATTTTGAAGGTAAAACCACAAAAGGAAAAAGAGGCGGAGGAAAATAAATATAAAAATATGCTGATGTCTGGGCAGGGGTAACATACCACAAAACAATAAACCTATATAAGAGCTGAAAACACAGTCCTCATAAATCTTAAAGAATATCTTTCAATAAAAAAATTACAATAATGTATTAAATTATAAGTTTATAAAAATGATAAATTTTTTTTATCAACTTTAATAAAATATCTTAGGAATCAAAATCAAATATAAGAAATATCAAAAAACTTAGATTCAAGTAACTTGCTGAAAGCTAAAACATTAACAGATACAATATTGACAGTATCAGTATCAAAAATTATCTTTAACTAATGTAATATCTTTAAGTAATGTTTAACCACATAAAAGTTACAAATGGAATAACAAAACTGGTTTATATTGTTTGTGTTATGAGATACTGTATAGTATCTTAAAAGTTGTATTTACTAAGAGCAAAATATTCATGCTATTTGCTGTTTATAATTTTACACTAATTTTAAATAAATAAAATGAATATCATTCACTACCTTCCAAAATACATTGAAAAAATCATAATTAGAATACTATTGTTACAAAAATGTTGCTTAGGTGTGAAGTATTGCCCACCGGGTTGGTCTAGTGGTTAACGCGATATTGCAAATCAGCTGATTTTGAAGTCAAGAGTTCTAAGGTTCAAGTCCTAGTAAAGATAAAAATTTTTATATGAATTTGAATATTAGATCGTGGATGCTAGTGTTCTTTGGTGGTTGGGTTTCAATTAACCACACTTCTCAGGAGTGGTCGACCTGAGATTGTACAAGACTACA
>JAAAKQ030065801.1:0-15627 GCA_010016005.3 Zanna intricata
AGATTGTACAAAACTACACTTCATTCACATTCATACACATCATCCTCATTTATCCTCTGAAGTAATACCTTACGGTAATTCCGGAGGCTAAACAGATAAAGATAAAGATACAGATAAAGATTTGAGGTTTGTCATCCCCTCAAAAAAAAAGTTAGGGAACAATACACCCCTTTCAGCAGGGCGTCGGTCCCGCCCCCCCCCCCAATTCTGATTTATCTGTTTCAGGAAAGCCTCAACAGAGATCTACAACCACCAATGACTTCTCACCCCTTCCAGGCGATCTCCCCAAACCCCCTCCAGACGTACGTGCACCCGGAAGAAAGTAAAACTAACAAATACGCACTGACGATAGCCACCCCGAAACCCGCGAACGCGGAAGATTGCCATGTTGTAAGTTCCACTCTTTCTCTTACCTTACCAAGAAGAAGAGCGAACTACGGAGAAGAGCCCAGCAGCCAACGGTCACAAGAAGAAGAGGTCTTCAGCCCAGCAGCTCACGACAGTGACCCACGAAGGGGCCCGTGAGCCCCTCGGGGCCACGGGTGAAGGTTTACGGTATTGTAAACTAGCTTACAGCCGGTTTTATGGAAAGGCAGGCGAATGAAGAAAGGAAGAAAAAAGAAGATGACAACGAAGAAGAAGAAAAGAATAACCACGCTAAGACAAAGTTCCAGCAGTCAGAACCCAGCAAAGAACCTGCAGGAAGGGTAACCAAACTGAAGAAGATGCCAAATCTCTCCTCACCTACTACCCATTTTCCTACCTACACTCATAGTTTACTTCAGCCAGCACATGCAACTCTCTCCGGAAAGGGGAGAACCATTGCTTCCGCCAAATACTAGGGCCCCTAAAGGCGTATTCCTACTAGCACCAAAAGGACTTCAGTGGACGGACAGAAGGAGAATCACGACGGGAGCACCGGGCTGTTTCACGCCCAGCCTCCCGAATTCAGCCTCAGTATTTCTCCAAACGCCCAAAGGAACGAAACTCAAATACCAAATCCGTCCTATAAAATAAAACTATAATCTAAAACCGCCAATTAAAAACAATGACCCTCCTGATACAAGAAAGATTGGCAGCAAGAGACATCACTCCAGCACTAAAAATTGTAGGGAGAAAATGCAAATTCCTGCCACTCTTGCGTTCCGTTCCGTCAGTTGAAAAATCAAATCTATCAATTTCATAGTCTAAATTTTCTCAGATTTTCATTAAAAAAAAAAAAATACATCCACTAGAAGAAGGTTTTAAATGTTTTAAAATGAATTTATGAGTTTTAAGGAGATTTCGTAAGGGTAAGCTACCTATTGTAATGGGTACGTTAATTTGACTTCTGGAAAATTTTGACATCTCTTCACATTTGACACCCTCTAGACCCCAAAAGCATCTCAGTTTAAAAGTTTATACATACATACATAAATATTTCACTTTTTGTTAATAACTGTCATAATCTTACGCCAATCACTTTCAAATTATGCATAAAATATAATGTCCTATAATCTCGGTTGAGGTTGTTAATGGGAAAAATTGGACCATGTGGGAGGAAATAGGGGGATTTAAAAAAAAAAAAATTTCTCTATAACTTTCTTATTAAGTAAAACATCGAATTTGTTTAAAATTCCTACTATTCTTTGGATAAGGGCCTAAAACTTATCTTACAAAATTTTTTTAATACCACCATTGGCCCAGGGGATGTAAAAAATGGGGTTTCATAGACAAAAAAATGATACCACCCAATATGTGCAGTGTCAATCGGTTTAAACTGGTCATCCTCTAAACATTACCTAACACTTTTGTCTGTTACAATTTTTTATATGATCAACCCTTAAGGGAAGGGATGACTAAAATATTGCTGGAATTGTAAGAAGATGGGGCTTGTCATATTCTAAATATAGCAATCTTTGTCATATTGAGTAAATTTGAAGTTTTTCTTAACTTTAAGGTTGAAATCTTTTTTATCCCCTACCTAGCACCAGTGAAAACTATCTCCGCCTTCTGACTGCCGAAGGGATTTGTTTCTTTTGTGATGGGCTATTTAGTAGACTATAAATTAAAAAATCAAAGTCCCTCTAGCCAAACATATCAAATATTTTAAATTAGTCTCATTTAACAATAATATGAAATATATTTGTAATGTTATTTATTTGATCAATAAAAAATATAATTTTTCCTCTGTGTTTCTACTATGGTCCTCATTTTTTATCTGTTTGTGATCTAAACATAATGAATTACCGTATTTTCAAAGTAGTGTTTAAGGTATTACAAAACATTTATGCACCACCCAGATTGTAAATTCTTGATTATTTCTTGGTCATGATTGATTTCTGCTTTAAATTCTAGTTCTGAAGTTTTAACACAAGCAGAAAAAATAAGGCAAAAGAAGCAGTCAAAATAATTAACTCCAGTTTATTCAGATCTGAGAAAATATGAACTCCTTTTTTTTGTCTTTAGTTTTCAGAATTACCATAAGGTATTACTTCACAGGATGATATGTATGAATGTAAATGAAATGTAGTTTTATACAGTCTCAGGTCGAACATTCCTTAGATGTGTAGTTAATTGAAACCCAACCACCAAAGCTTATCTACAATATAGTATTTAAATCCACATAAAAATAACTACCTTTACTAAGAATCTTAGATCTCTTGACTTCAAAATCACCTGATCTATGATGACTAGTTCACCACTAGACCAAACCAGTGAGTTATTTCTCAGTGACATCAAAATCTGCATTATTCGGCAGGTAACTGGGTACTGAAAGAAGAAATTTTAAATCAGTACATTCTGCTGTAAACTGAAAACTAGCCAATAATTTTAGTAAACTTAAAAGAAGCTTCATATTTCTGTTTTGCTGAGTGCAAGAATCACAAAAGGCAACAATATCCTTTATAATTTTTAAAATTTAAAAGTATATTATTTCTTTAGATAAGTAGTTATCTCTTGATAACCACAAGAATCTTCAGTCTCAGGGCCAAACATACATAAATTCCTGGTTGGTGTTTAAACAATGAAAACCAAGATTGTAAATTTATAGCTTAGATTATGTTTATAGTATGCCACAAATGTTGACAATTTCAGAAATGATAATGTTTTTTGAAAATCAAATGTAAACACATAATAATTTTTACTTAAACTTTCTTTATCAAGATGTGGGTGATTTGAATAACCTATACTGAATACTGATCGGTAATTATTTGTTAAGAAAAGTTATTACTTATTATTTATTCTGAAAAGTTATTAAGTATTCTCTTAAAAGTTATTGAATAACCATTTTCTTTTTGTTATAAATAATTACTTTTAGTCTTAAGAGTTTGCATGTTCTTTCTCTTAAGAAATAGCTTTTCTTTAAGAAACTGCTAACAGTACCTAGATATAAAATATACGCCTGCATGTTTAAACTTGCTCATCCAAAAATGGAAAAACCTAATGAAACACATGTGTTCATGAATCATCAGCACTGGTTACCTTCACATGAGCATCACAATTTACCTGCACATTAATACCCACATAATACTTGCGATTGATATAACAGTCATAAAACTGTGCCAGTTTTTTAATTTCAATGTAGGTACCATCTACAATACCTAGCACACACAAATCATTTTAAATCACAAACTCCATATAAATTTCTCTTCATTAACTTCCTGTGCACTTTGCAAAAATAAATTAGTCATTTGCTTTTGAAGTTATTTTCTTGAAAATATAATCAAATTTTTACTTACTGTCATCCAATCAACACCAAAATCTTCTCCCATCTGGTACGAAAGCCAGGATCTGCAAGATATTGAAGAAATATTTCCTCATTCTCTCCTTCAATAATAATGATCCTTTTCTGGTTTACTTTATCTGGTAGCAAAATGTCTCATAAATGATTAATTGATTTTTCATCAAAACAGAGTAGCTCTTTGTATCGAATTGGATTGATATAACATCTCTTTTTGTAATTTTTTTTTATTACGAACATTCATAAATGCAGCTATAATTGATTAACAAGATTGATCTGGAGGTAGCTTAAAAATCAATAAATAATTTCTTATAATAACAAGTTTTTTGTCCCTTTTAAGAAATTAACTATGCAGGATCAGTATTTGTGTGTTGTTATTAGCAAAAATTACCTCTCTCTCTTTTTCTGTTTCGCCTTCAGAACTACCATAAGGTAGATTCAAAGGTAGGTAGGTTCAAAGGATCATATGTATGAATGCGAATGAAGTCTAGTCTTGTACAATCTCAGGGTGACCATTCCTGAGAAGTGTGGTTAATTGAAAACTAACCACCAAAGAACACTGGTATCCACGATCTAGTATTCATATCTGTATAAAAGTAACTACCTTTGCTAGGATTTGAACCTTGTCCTATCTGATAAGGTAAAAGTATACCAATTTTTGATATTTTATTCTCACAGTCATAAGTAATTTCTTTAAAAAAAAAGTCAAGAAAAGTAATTACTGATTTTTATTCACATCATCATATATTTCATTTCGAGCAATTTCTTTTCCAATAAAATGAATTTGTTTTTCTTTCTCTACCATTTTCTTTTTTTTCTTCATTTTAAGATGCTTCAAGGATCCTATGGTAACCATCACAAACCTGGCAAGTATCCTTGGCAGGACACTTGAAATGGATATTTATTACATTTTAAAGAAAACATGTAATATATTTTTCCTCTACTGGATTTCTCAGTTTCAGTTTTACATTCAGTGTATAAATCATACATCTTATTTATCATTAGGTCTCTTTCTCTCTCTTTTTTTCTTTTATTTTAACCTCCGTAAGGTATTTATTTCAGAGGATAAATGAGGATGATATGTATGAATGTGAAAGAAGTATAGTATTGTACAATCTCAGGTCGACCACTGTTGACAAGTGTGCTTAATTCAAATTCAATCACCAAAGAACATCGGTATCTATGATCTAGAATTGAAATCTATATAGAAGTAACTGTCTTTATTAGGATTTGAACCTTAGAACTCTTTAACTTCAAAATCAGCTGATTTGCAATGTCGCATTAATTACTAGACCAGCCCAGTCAGCGATCATTAGGTCTAAATTTAAATATCTGGGTTAGGATTATGAGTCTTTGTATAGTGTCTGGCATTTGCATAAAATTATTTTATATGCTCACCACACCACTAGAAACATCTACATTGTTTCCAGGTTCTACTTTTCCCTCTTATCAACAATACTGAAAATATTAGATTCTGAAAACTTTAACATCACTAACTTGAAATGTTTCTCTGAAATATTTCTTATACATATTTACAACTAGATGAATAAAAAATTTTAATGATTTCTTGCTCTAGGAGGTTTGTTTCCTGATGATCACTATCATCTGGCAATGTTTTTAGTTTGACATAAACCTCGCAAATATACAAGTATATACTGCTTAGTAGGATCTGAAAGCTTGTAAAATGAAATAAAGATCATTTTTCTCTGTTGGTTCACATGAAATTTTTCAATTAGATGTTTTTTTCCAATTGCATGAAAAATTTACCTCTATGAATTCTTCCAATTTGATTTTTATAAGCTGTACCACTCATTTTGTTATTATTTTCCCTTTTCCTTTTCCAGTTTTTATGATTTCTGGCCTTTTTTCTCCCCCCTATTGGATTGCTGTTTGTTGTTAATTATTCATAGGCTCTCTCTTCTTTCTGTTTAGTTTCTGGAATTACCATAAGATATTACTTCAGAGGATGATATGTATGAATGTAAATGAACTGTGGTCTTGTACAGTTCAGATCAACCATTCCTGGAATGTATACTTAATTGAAACCCAACTGCCAAAGAACTCCGGTATCCACAATCTAGAATTCAAATCCATATAAAAGTGTTTGTATTCAAACCCTACCTTTACTAGGATTTGAACTCTTAGAGCCTTCATAATCAGCTAATTTGAGATGAGTTAACAACTAGACCAGCCCAGTCTAGACTGGCCAGTGTTATCTTCATTATAGGTATTAAGATCACCAACATCACTTTGATATGCAGCATTACTATCTGAACAGTCATCAGTATCACAGCTATTAACTACACCATGTAAGTCAGATGTAACTCTGCAAAGCCTGGGTCTTTATAAACATATCATCACAGAAAGTACTAATTTCTGATTCATTCATTGTTTTTTCTTTAAATTTACTAAGCTGTGAAAATGCTAAGTTAGTATTAACTTAATAACCAAAATAACTTACTAAACTGTTGCTTATTATCTTATTAAAACTTGAAACATTGAAATTGATATGTCAAGTCATATCAAAAATTGTTTTAGAAAAAAATTTTAGGTAATGTTTAGAAGATCAACAACCACTTTAAATCGATTTGATACTGTGCCTATTAAAGGAGATATGATTTATTTTTGCCTTCAAACCCTCATTTTTCCACCCCTTGGGCCAATGGTCAGTGATATCAAAAACCTTTATATATATAAGTTTTAGGCTCTTATCCAAAGAATAGTAGGAACTTTAAACATACTTAATATTTTAGTTAATAAGAAAGTTATAGCGATTTTTTGTTTTTTTTTTTTTTAAAAAAAGCCCCCCATTTCCACGCCATAGTTCGATTTTACCCAATAATGAACTTGACTGAGATGTTGGGGCATTATATTTTATGAATCAATTTGAAAGTGATTGGGGCAAAATTATGGCGGTTATCATGTTCACAAGAAAGTGAAATATATAAATGTATTTATAAACTTTTGAACTGATGGTGTACTGTTTGGATCTGGGAGGATGTGAAACTCGAAGATATGTCTAAATTTTCTGGAAGTCGAATCATGGTACCCATTACAACAGGTAGCTTTCTTATGAAATCTACTTAAAAGAAATGGATTTAAAAAGTAATAAACCATTATTAACACAATATCGCATTGGTAACTTTGAGGTTAGTTTGGTCTTAATCAATTTGACAAATGAAAATTTTTGTAATGTGGTCAGATGTCAAAAAAAAAGTGCTGCACTCTGTGACCAAACAACTGAAGTAAGAAGTAAAACAGTATAACCACTGAATAGAAGAAAGATGATTCTACATTAATAAGCATCCATTCTTGGCGGAAATTTTTATATTGGATTTAATCACTTTGGCTTCTGAACGCCTCAAATGTAGTTTGAGAGTCTATTTTATAAAAAAACAAAATCATTTATATTCTGTCAAACATACAAAACATAAATTTTATTGTGACAAGCTAATGGACATTTACAGTCAAAATCAATAAAATTTTTATATCAGACTTAAGCAACAAGTATTTAACCTTTAAAGTTATAATATGGTAGTTCACCATATCTTTTTTGCTTTTTTGGAAACCATATTACTTTGATCTTGATATTTATGTTTTCTACATCTTTTTTCTTCCACATAAAACAATTTGCACTCTGTTATTCTTCTCTGTAGATTCGTAATTTACATTTAGCTCAGGTCATGATTACTGTCATCAATTTTTGGATCGAAAATCATCTCTTCGTTATCAAGCCATACCTCTCTATTACCTGGAGATTGAAATGAAAAAAAAAAACAAGCAAAGACATCACTTATGTTATTTAAGAAAATGAATTTTCTCATTCATTTTCTTAATGAAATTCTCATTTCTCATTCATTTTGAGATGGTGGTCAAGATAGGACAAATTCTCCTATCTTTAAAAATAAAAATACTGCTCTCCTTTTTCTTTTTAGCCTCCAGAACCACCATGAAGTATTACTTCAGAGGATGATATGTATGAATGTAAATGAAGTATAATCTTGTACAATTTCAGATTAACTATTCTTGAGATATGTGGTTAATTGAAACCCAACCACCAAAGAACACCGGTATCCACAACCATATAAAAGTATTCAAATCTATATAAAAGTTACTGCCTTCATTAGGATTTGAAATTTAGAACTCTCAGCTTAGGTTCGTCAGTTACAAATAACTCTAATAAAAATGTGGCTAACATTGAACACTTACAGAGAAAACTAGAACTCTTTCATTGTTTGTGATTGATTATTCTGTTTGATTTTGTGTTTGTGATTGACTGTATGTCAAAGTTAAGAGATATATAAAATAGCTTTAAAACCCTGTTAATCTAATTAGTACACTCTTTACATTAAAAAAATTAAACATAATTTGTTTCTGAAGACAACATAACCTAAGTTGACTGACATCAATATCAAAGAATAATACAGGTAGATACAAAATCTGTTTTTGCAAATATAATTATAAAAAATCTGAGGTGATGGCACTACATGACTTCCTTGTACGCCTATTAAATTACATATACATATTTTTTGCTGCACTTATTTAAACTTATTTCATTTGAACATGAGATACAGACCTCCAGTTCTTTAATAAAGTGAATAGTTACACAATTGCTAAAATATTAGTTTTTATTAACACCAAATATTCATACGATTATTAATTCAACAATCTTACCTGAAATATTAGGTTAGAATAAAAGTCCCTTTATTACTCTTTAAATAAATGTAAGTCTTATATCTATCTAAAACTATGTTTTTAAATTATTATGATGTAACCATCAACAAAATGAAAACAGGAGAAGGTATCTAAATTTTATAGCGATATTTATTATCAAGTAAACTGAAACAAGTGCATAAATAAAAATAATACAATTCTAAATAATAATTTTCAATTAATATTAAGTAATCAGATGTTTCACTATCTCATGTGGACATCATATGACTTCCTTGTTCACCTATTAAATTTCATTTACATATTGTTTTTAAATTAAAATTACATAAATTTTACTTTCTTTTTTAATAACTTTTGATATTTTTTCTTTTTTTTTTTATTGTTGTTATTGAGATATTATTTATCGTAATTTTTTTTTTCAATCAGAGATTAATAATTATTAATAAATCAATACATTAAATTTAAAAACAAAAAAATATTTAAATAGGAGATGAAATCTGGTTTGAATCGATGTGCCATATCTTTATAAGATCCAAATATTTCATTAATTAAAATTTTATTTGGCTATAACTCTGGAACGGATAAAAATAAATACCAGTTATGATATATAGTTGAAAAGCTCTCAATTAGAGCGTATTACTGCAGTTAAGAAAAAGTTCAAAATTCAAGTTGTTTTTTGATTTCAGCCTTTTTTGGGCACTTTTGGTCAGTCGATTTCAATCAAAAGTGAAGGTGCACAACTAGATGTTACAACAGTCCTAAATTCAAAATTTCATCATTCTACGGCTAATCGTTTTTGAATATGGCACATCCCCCCGTACGTACGTATAGACATCACGCTGAAACTAGTCAAAATGGATATTTCCGTTGAAATCTGAAAACCGAAGTTTTTCACGACTCCCCAATACTTTTTTGGACAAGAAAGTAAAAATATATTACCTGTGTATTATCGGAAAAACCAAGATTTGAATATGTTTCCACATTATTTTAAATTCTTTCAATTTTGTTGAAATTGGTGGTATTCACAAGACACTGAAAATTTTGTTAAGGAAAAGTAGGAATGGAAAGTGCTGATCAGGTTTAAGAATTCGCACGTTACAGGCTAACATAAATACAATTTTTGGCAGATAAATTCATTACATGTATTTTAATTATTTAATATACGAGGTTTGGCTATTATACAACAAGACTAATGCTGTAAAATATTTTATTTTAAATTTATTCATAATTATTATCCCCTTCAATATACACCCTTCATCTATCCTACAACGCTCCATGCGAATTTTCCATCGTTCGAAACAATGCTGGGAGTTTTGTTCTGTGAGCTTTTTCATGACGCGTGTCGCTTTTCACCGCTTCAACGGTCTAAAATCATGTTCCTTTTAATCCAGATTTCACCTTAGGCAACAGATAAATGTCACACGATTCCAGGTCAAACGAATAAGTCTGATGGTCTAACACTAGGATATTATACTTGGTCAGAAACGTCTTGACCAACAATGTACTGTAGCCCACCGGGCTGGTTTAATGGTTAACACGACATCGCAAATCAGCTGATTTCAAAGTCGACAATTCTAAGGATCAAATCCTAGTTGAGAAAGTTACTTTTATATATGATTTTAAATACTAGATCGTGGACAACCAGTGTTCTTTGGTGGTTGGGTTTCAATTAACCGCATATCTCAGGATTGGTCGACCTGATATTGTACAAGACTACACTTCATTCAAATTCATACATATCATCTTATGAAGTAATACCTTACGATAGTTCCGGAGGCTAAACAGAAAAAAGAGAGTGAGAGAGGCAATGCAGTGTGAGCCGGTGCGTTGTCTTATTAAACAACCCATGACTTGTTCTTCCACAATTTGGGTCGTTTTTTTCAAGGAATCGTAAGAGGACTTCAAGGTAGTAATGTTGATTAATAGCTTAACCTTCAGGAACAGAATGGTACAGAATCTCATGAATATCGATAAAAACAATCGTCATGGCTTTGAATTTTTATTTGCTTTACTAACTTTCCTCGGCCATCTTGGAAACGCTTAAACCACTCACGAGACAAACATTCATTGCCATGTACTTTTTTTAATAAAAGATAGGTTTCAGTAGCGGTTTTTTTCCTAGTTTCATATGAAATTTCATGACAATACTTTTCTCTAATAAAACATTTACCACTTTTTCAGCAAAACAAAAAAAAAACACAGATGTTATCCAAACGAAAGCCACAGCCAGATTAACATATATACAGAAACTGGAGTAGCACCAATCGAAAGAGAAGACTTCACGCTACATAGCTGTCAGCCGTAAAAATTTGGCGCATGCTTAGTTCTTCTATAGCAGCATTAGTCTCGTTATCTAATAGCCACACATCGCATTTATATCGTTATTACGCAATGATGCTCTATATTTTCGTGTCGCATCTCTTGAAAAAGAAATCAAAAGAGAAAAGGGGTAGATTAAAAGAAATTTTAACTTCAGAACATTTAACAAAATACAGCTAATAAAATGTAGAGAATAATCGGATAGCAGTATTCCACTGTCTAATTTCTACACATAATCCGCTCTGTCCCTACCGAGACACTATTTGCAGCCCACCGGGCTAATCTAGTGGTTAACGCTTGGTCACAAATCAGTGTTATGTACGTAACTCAAAAAGATTAGCCGTAGAATGTTGAAATTTTGGATTTAGAACTGTTACAAAATCTAACTGTGTACCTCTCCTTTTGATTGGAAATCGACTGAATCGAAAGTATCTATAAAAGTCCAAAATTAAAAAAAAAAAAATTTAATTATGGCCTATTTCTTAATTGTAGTAGTAAGCTCTTATTGAGAGCTTTTCAACAATATATCAAAGTGCTATATTCTATTTTCATCAATTCCAGAGTTGTAGAAAGAAGCTCACCGGGCTTCTGATTTCGAAGTAAAGAGTTCTGAAGTTCAATCCTAGTAAAGGCAGTTACTTTACACGGATTTAAATACTGGATCGTGGATAATGGTGTTCTTTGGTGGTTGGGTTTCAATTACCTATACTTCTAAGAAGTGGTCGACCTGAGATATACAAGTCTACATTTCATTTACATTCATATATATATCATCCTCTGAAGTAATATCTTACGGTAGTTCCGGAGGCTAAACAGATAGAGACACTAGTTGCCGTCTGTTCCTGTTCCTACTAGAAAAATCGGATGCTTACATTGGTACAATAACCAGATGTTTTAGTAAAGTATATCTTAGCCTCGCTTCTAACTGTAGATCAGGGCAGCCTGTTCTTGTTCCTACTAGAAAAATTCGATCCTTACAGTTCGTATTGGATGCTTACCAAAACATCGTATATCGTACAGATGTTTTGGTAAAGTATATCTTAGTCTGGCGTCTAATTGTAGTAGGAGACTAACCTACCTAGTTTGGCCCCACCTATCGGTAACAAAACGTTTAATTATAAAGCACTCATTATGGTTAAAAAAAAATCGATTGTTTTATTTACATTTTTATATTATTAATTTGTTTATCGATACTGGTATTTCATGTAATAATATAGTATAATAATTAATTTTGATGGCGTAATGGTTAAAGTGAAGTGGGTTCTTAAATCGATTACTCTTTGTGTTATCAATTTAGAATTTTTATCAACCTCAGTCGATCAGAGGGCTTGGTTAAAATTGTTTATCGGGTCATTTTTTATGCATGTTAAGACGCACAATGCTTAAAGGTAAATATTAATATTTTTATTTAAAAATAAATTGGTTTAATTTTTTTTTTTTTTTTTTAGATTTTAATAGTATTTCTCTTAAAATTTCGGTTTTTTTTTTATAATATCATCTAATTTTATAAAAACAATTAAAAACCAAAATTTAAATTTGTCTAATAAATATTATAAAAATATTTAAAATTAGATTATTTTTTACTTCCTTATACAAAATACAAGGAAATATTGTAATCGCGAAAAATGTCTACAGAAATAACCATTTTGATCATTCCTGAATCTGTATTTACTAGTTTCAGCTTGACATCTGTATGTACGTACGTAATTCAAAAATGATTAGCCGTAAAACATTGAAATTGTGTATTTAGGACTGTTGTAAAATATCATTATGCACCTACCCTTTTGTAATAAAAACGTTAAGTTCTTCCAGCATTGTTTCGAACGATGGAAAATTCGTGTGGAGCGTTGTAGGATAGATGAGGGGTGTATAATGAAGGGGATAATAACTATGAATAAATTTCAAATAAAATATTTAAAGGAGTGGTCTGAGAAGTGGTCAACCTGAAATTGTACAATACGACACTTCATTTACATTCATACATATCATCTTCTGAAGTAATATCTTACGGTAGTTCCGTAGGCTAAACAGATAGAGAGACACTAGTTGCTGTCTGTTCCTGTTCCTACTAGAAAAATCGGATGCTTACAGTTCGTTCAATAACCAGATGTTTTGGTAAAGTACATCTTAGCCTCGCTTCTAATTATAGATCAGGGCAGTCCGTTCTTGTTCCTACTAGAAAATTGGATCCTTATAGTTCGTATTGGATGCTTACCAAAACATCTGCATAAATAAAAAATTAAAAAAATGGAATAAATTCCATTCCTGCTTTTCCTTAACAAAATTTGCAGTATCTTGTGAATAACACCAATTTCAACAAAATTGAAAGAATTTAAAATAATGTGGAAACATATTCAAATCTTGGTTTTTCAGATAATACACAGGTAAAATATTTTTACTTTCTTGTCCAAAAAAGTATTGGGGAGTCGTGAAAAACTTCGGTTTTCAGATTTCAACGGAATATCCATTTTGACTAGTTTCAGCGTGATGTCTATACGTACGTACGGGGGGATGTGCCATATTCAAAAACGATTAGCCGTAGAATGATGAATTTTTTTGAATTTAGGACTGTTGTAACATCTACTTGTGCACCTTCAGTTTTGATTGAAATCGACTGACCATAAGTGCCCAAAAAAGGCTGAAATCCAAAAACAACTTGAATTTTGAACTTTTTCTTAACTGCAGTAATACGCTCTGAAAGCTTTTCAACGATATATCATAAGTAGTACTTATTTTCATCCGTTCCAGATTTATAAAATAAAGCCCACTAGGATGTTTTAGTGGTTAACGCGACATTGCAAATCAGCTGATTTCGAAATCGAGAGTTCTAAGATTCAAATCCTAGTAAAGGTAGTTAGTTATTTTTATACGGATTTGAATACTAGATCGTGGATACGGGTGTTCTTTGGTGGTTGGGTTTCAATTAGCCACACTTCTCAGGAGTAGTCGACTTGAGATTGAACAAGACTACATTTCATTCAAATTGATATATATCATCCTCTGAAGTAATTCCTTACTGTAGTTCCGGAGGCGAAACAGAAAAAAATAGACAAATGAAATTTCAATAATGAAATATTTGGATCTTATATGGGGAAGACACATTGGTTCAAATCAGAACCTTTTCTTTTTTTTTTAACTTTTTTTTTATTAAATTTATTTATTTATTAATAATTATTGACCCATGATTGTAAAACAAATTTACAATAAATAATAATTCAATAATAACAATAAAAAGAAATATTAGAAGTTATTAGTGAAATAAAATTTTATGTACTTTTAAAAATGTATATATGTAATTTAACAGGCATTATTATATATTTATCTATGTAACAGATTTAATTGCCGGCCTCCGTGGCGCGAGTGGTAGCGTCTCGGCTTTTTATCCGACGGTCCCGGGATCAAATCCCGGTCAGGCATGGCAGTTTCACACACGCTGCAAATCATTCATCTCCTCCTCTAGGTTAGGTATTAGTTAGGAAGGTATACATAACGGTGGTTCGGGAGGTTAAAAAAATATATATATATATATAGAATTAATTAAACGTCTCATTATTTAATATATATGAAAATTATAATTTAGAATCGTATTATTTTTATTTACACATTTGTTTCAGTCTACTTGATAATAAATATCACTATAAAATTTAGTACTCTTCTGTTTTCATTTTGTTGATGGTTCTAGCATAATAATTTAAAAAGCATAGCATTAGATAGATATAAGACTTCTTTTCTTTTTTTTTTTTTTTGTTTAACCTCCGGAACCACCGACAGGTATACCTTCAAAGGATGAGATGAATGATTTGTAGCTTGTGTGAAAATGCCATGCCTGACCGGGATTCGAACCCGGGGCCTCCGGTTTAAAGGCCGAGACGCTACCACTCGCGCCACGGAGGCCAGCTAAATATAAGACTTACATTAATTTAAAGAGTAATAAAGGGACTTTTATTCTAACCTAATATTTCAGATAAGATTTTTGTTGCCGGCCTCCTTGGCGGAGTGGTAGCGTCTCGGCCTTTCATCCGGAGGTCCCGGGTTTGAATCCCGGTAGGTATGGCATTTTTCACACACGCTAAAATTCATTCATCTCATCCTCTGAAGATAAATCTAACGGGGTTCCGGTGGTTAAAACAAAAAATAAATAATAATGTTGAATTAATAATCGTATAAATATTTGATGTTAATAAAAACTAATATTTTAGCAATCATATAACTGTCAACTTTATTAAAGAATTGAAGGATCATACCTCACTTTTAAATGAAATAAATTTAAATGAAGTGCAGCAAAAAATATGTATATAGAATACGTACAAGGCGTACAAGGAAGTCATGTTGTGTCTACATTAAATTTTTTTTTAATCAAATCAGAAGATAGAAGTCTGAAATAATATTAAATAAAACCATTATTAGTTCTTGAAAATATTATAGTACCAAATTTTATTTCTGAAATCAAGTATCATACAAGTTCTGAAAAAAATAAATAATTACGATCAAAGAAGTCTACGATTGAATACATAAAAATGTATTTCCCGATCTTATTTTTTAAAAGCTACTTGTAGATAAGTTTATATACACACACACACATATATATATATATATATATAATAAATGTAGATGTAATATAATTTATAATATATAAATGTATATATAAATACTGTTAAATTTAGAAAGAAGAGAATTTCCTTTCTAGGACATATTTTCAGAATGGAAGAGACCAGACTTATCAGACACATAATCGAACTTTTCTGGAACAAGAAAAGCAGACCAAACTAGTTAAACGAAATACAGAAAGACATGGAGGAATTAGACATAACCCATGAAAACCTAAAAACAAAAACCGGAAACTATGAGAAATTAAAAAATAAAGAAACAAGATTCCTATCAAAACCCAAGAAAACAACAAGCCGGATGTACTCTGA
>JAAAKQ030065812.1:0-15626 GCA_010016005.3 Zanna intricata
TAATTTATTAAGTTTAGTAAACAAGATGGCTCCATGCCACAGCCTATTTAATAATTTTGTTCATTTTTAAATTATAAGAAATATGTGAATAAGAAGAAATTAAACTTAACACAAATGTGTTAACAGGATATCTAAGCGTTTCCTTTAAAATTAAAACAGGATTAGTATAAATTGAAGGATTATTTCACTTGTTTTTCAAACTCATTCTGGAAAAATACTAAACAACTTCTGATAAAAACATGATAAAGGAATAAATATAGGGATAAAAAAAAGCGGAACTTAAATCAAACGTCTATTATTTGTGGATGACCTGAATTTGCTAGCAGGATCAGAGAATGAATTGATTTAACAAGTAGAGGTTGGAAACAGTGGTGAGAGGGATCTATAGATATCCCTTGATAAACCAATTATGATGCACAGCAACAACTATTACTCCAAAAAGAAAATTAGCATAGAAACCTGAAATAATGGGAATACGGAAAGGGCGGAAGTAAAGAAGAGAAGAAAAGAATTGGATAAGTTACGTTTACTGACCAAAGATGTCTACAGTAAAAAGGAACATCTTAAAAAGAGTTATACTTAGATATTAAGTACAAGTAGCCAGAATGGTATTGTATGGAGATGAAACTCTCACTTTACCAATTTGGAACCATTAAAAAAAAATATAATACTTAGAATAATACTTCGGCCCAAGAAGAAGAAGATATAGACCAATGAGATACAAAGGAAAACTCTATGAAGATATAGAGGATATAAAAAAAAAAAGAGATAAGGAGTCAGATTTCTGAAATTTCAATAAAGGTATAAATAAAAAAATATTCATTAAACTCTGGGAAAGAAAGAACAACCATGGGTACCTGCAACAAATCTGAAAGGTTCTTAGCTTAGAAGCTAGGGAGCTAGCTTTGAAACTGTGAGGAAGGAAAAGAATCATACCAAAGTGGAGTGGTCGGAAGAGAAAGACCAAACACGCGGATGGAATGAAATAATATTAGAAAAAAGAAAACTAAATCTGAAGTTATATTTGCGTGGTCTAACCGGAAAAAAAGAACATCTTTAAATTAGAACTCTAATAACATTTCTAAAAATTCTATTAGTAAAGAATATGATTTTTCTCAAATACATTTTTTAATTTTAAATTAGAAGAGATTCCCAAGGAAATCTTAAAGAAAAAATACTTTTTTTTTAAATTTCATTATTTAAATAAATAAAACATTTACAACTTGGAAAGTATTACTCATCAAAGTTTCAAAAACTTAAACACATAGATGAGCAGTAATAGTACAATGCTGGGAGGGGATATTATAACACAACAGTATGTAGTAGGTATCAAGAAGCCAGCCAGTCGCCTGATCAAAAATCCAACAAAACCCTGCTAGTCAATTGAACTTTATAAATTTTACGAGTAATAATTTCTAAGTTAGTAACAAATTTGTCATTCCTTCCTCTTTTTGTCACGCATAATATTATTTTAATTTTATTAATAGTTATTTGTTTGTTTGTAAACATAATTTTATTTTCTCCTAATGAATACTCACTCGTATTGTAGAAATTGATTTCATTTTTTAGTGGTATAATTGGAAAATTTTTAGGTTAAATATTCAAGAATAACAAGCACACTATGCTGAGATTACTTTGTATAATGAGGTTTAAAATAATCTCCGTGTATTATATTACTTATATGTTAATATTTAAAGCATAACGAAGTTTATATGATAAATCATATGTTTTATACATTTTCAGAGTTTTCATTATACATTATTTATAATATAATTTTCATTATTACTCTCAGCGAAAGAAA
This sequence comes from Zanna intricata, assembly GCA_010016005.3. Classification (NCBI taxonomy): domain Eukaryota; kingdom Metazoa; phylum Arthropoda; class Insecta; order Hemiptera; family Fulgoridae; genus Zanna; species Zanna intricata. The sequence goes on from JAAAKQ030065812.1 coordinate 1,802, forward strand.
CATTAATATATTTTTTATAGCTATTAAAACGTAATGAAAAAGGTTTACACGTATACAGCTATTATTTTTTTGATCGAAAGCTATTCAGATGGATAACTATACATTTGATACATCATTCTATTATTCTACGCTAAAATGAAACGATTAACGCATTTTCCACGACATATACAGCGGTAAACCCCGTATAGCGGTTTTTCTAATCAACTTAGTGGGTGGGAATGATGACCCCTTCCTAGTTGGTTGCCAATACTTCAAGCGATATGTGGTTGATTTGTTGTAGGTTTATCTTATCAGACAACGATTTTTTTTGTTGGTTTTTCATTTCGTTTTATTTTTTTTTATATTAATTTTTTTATTATTTATCTTGTTTATATCTTTTTAACTAAATTGTAACGTATTAGAGGTTAAATTTAATTAGAGTATTTAGAATAAATGATAAAAGAAGTAATTACGAAGTAATATTTTCTCTTTTGTATTACCGTAAACTTTTACATTCCTTCCCAAAAAAACTTCAGCATAGCTCCCTTCCACCAATCAGACCTGAATTACAAACGCTTTTGACAAATCATCTGTGTAATGTTGCTCAAAGAAATTAACGTATACTTTTATTTTTTTTTAAACAATGTATCATAGTCATTATCTGTATTGATTGTTTGTCATTTGAAAGTAATTATTGATAAAAATTATATTTGTTTAAAATTCTTTAAATAATATTTATTAAATCTGTTTATTTACTTTTAAAAAATAAAACTAGTTTAACCATATATACATATATTTAAATTTCCGAATCACAGTTTTATTTTAATCTTTAAAGGGTAAATAAACCAATATTTCATCAATCTGAGACCAGTGAAACAATATCTTTGTTTAAAGCCATTTTTTGGATTATAATTTCAAAATTAAAATAAAAAAAAAAAAAAAAAAGTAATTTATATCTTTAATTATTTATTATTCATTATTAAGTTCAATTTTTAATATTTATGTATTAACGAGGTTATTTTCTTTTATTATATTACAGAAGAACCTGAGAGTGAACCTGATGGTGAAGTTGAAGTGGATGGTGAAAATGAACATTATCCTTTATTAGAGGATCCTTTACATCCACCGGTCCCAGGAACAAATGTGGATCACTCAGTCCCGTTACCAGTTTTTCTTGAAGAACCGACTGATACATTCGTTATTAAAAACAAGCCAGCTACGTTATCATGTCGTGCTGCACACGCTTTACAACTTTTTTTTAAATGCAATGGAGGTAGACAAGAAAGTACGTCGCATTTTCAACAAGAATTCGTCGATCCTCAAACCGGAGTTCGTAATGTAGAAGTATCGATCAACATTACTCGTGATAATGTTGAAGAATTTTTTGGTAAATTTAAATGTGAATGCATCGCTTGGTCATCACGAGGTACTATAAAAAGTCAACCCGCTGCCATTGATGTTGCATGTAAGTAAAAGCTATTAAATATTAGTTGTAGAGTTTATTTGTTGGTAGTTGTTATACTGCTTGTTGGATTATTTGAATTTTCTTTTTTTGGAAGTCATGAAACTACACGTTTTATTATTTATAATCCAACTCTAATATAAAGGGATTTCACTATCTTTCTTGAACTAATTTGACCTCTGACCGTAAACTTTTTTCTCCTTCAATTCATTTTAAAAACTTTAAATTTTTCGTGTTTTTAAATAGGGTGATTCTAAAAGGACTTTACAATTTTAAAAGCATATAAAAATTTATTGAGAAAATTTACAAATTCGTTTCTTAGCAAACACATCAAATTCTTACTCGCCTAATGTATTAATACCGAATTAGGCCACCAGCACATTCACCAGTATTGTTAAAAATGGATCAATTTGCTGGTGCGGAATGTGATCGCTATGTGTTTTTGTTTCACGATTTGCAAATTACAGTTAGCAATTACAATTCAACATAATTTTCGTAGAGTACGGTAGGAATCCTCCTAATAAGTAGACAATTTACTCTTGACACCAAACCTTCGTTCAGACAGGTTCCAGACAGAACGGCCCGTTCTTCCTCCAAGAGGCAACTGTAAATGGTATCGTTTATCTGCACATGTTTCAAAATTTTCTAATTCCTCAGTTAAACGATGATGACCAACATGGACGCCATTACTATCAGCAAGACAGGACACTACTAGTACCGCCTATAAGTCCGAGATTTCTTCAATACTCGATTCCGAGATCAGTGGATCGGTCGTGAAATTCCATCGCTGTATGGTGACCTCGTTCCCTAGATTTGACCTTGCTAAATATATTCGTGTAGGGTTTCATAAAAGATCGGGTTTATGTACCACTTTTGACTGCTGATCTTGTTAAATTAAGTCTTCGGATTAAAGCCGGTACTGCAGAGGTAACGCCCGATTTGCTAGCTGCAGACTAGAATGAAATCAATTTCAGTTGTGATGTATGTCGCATTGGTTTGATATGGCTTCCATTATGAAAGCCATTAAGGCATTAATTAGGGAATATTGTAGAGCTACATCAAACCAGTCAAATTACTGAAGACAAAAAAAAAACTAGTTGTATTAAAGTTTCATACTTATTTATAGGCTGTCTTTTATAAATTTATGATTTATAATTTACCAGTTTTGTAATAAATTAAATAAATAAATTCAAAAGAAAATGAACGCGGTTATAAATTTGAAAATAATTTTCATTTTTATTCTTAATTTATTGAATACATTTTTAATTTACGAATATAACTGATAAGTCTGCTAGCTACGTAGGTGACTGGTTTTTTTTTATCATTTACATATTAAGGTACAGCTGTTCCATATAGGAGATAATTCTCATGGGAAAAATTATTTGAGCCTAGTTTCATTTACCCATAAAGATCTACTATACTGCCGTATCTTGTATTCCAGTGCATCGGAGAGTCTGCAGACAAGTTTTAACCGCAGGAATTCATTATATAATGCTAGGATATTGAATTCCGGAATCTGATATTATGGTGTATTACCCATGATTAACTTTGTTAATTTTGATATCAGTATCCTGTATCAGTTATAAATGAAATATTATCAGTAAAGTTATTAAACTTTGAAAAAAAAAAAGCTCGTTAATGAATCGTTCTATGTGTATATATCTACCTGCGTATGTTGATAAGCCTTTGTATAGTAAATATTTCGTCACTTTATCGTTTAAAATTAATTAAATTATGATTTAATATTTTGAATATTATAGGTTATTAACAATTTCCTGAAAACACGCCGTTAATTATTGATTTACATGTGAGGTTGACGTTTGAAAAAGATCAAAAGTTAACAGGTTTAATTATTCCTTTTATAATGTAAATTTTAACCTAAACTCAATATTTTCTGCCTTTTAGATTTATTATTTAAATATTAATTAATTGTAAATAACTGAATAAGTTAAATTTATTTGAAATTTTAATTTAAATATGTTACAATTATCTGTATAATAAATTGGCTTGTGCTATATTCAATAAAGCTCAAACTTTCACCTACACCAGAACACCAGAATGTATTATATATATATATATATATATATAAACTACATAGGTATATTTCTCTTATTAAGATAATGAAAAAAGTTTACATAAATACAGATCCGAAATCGCTTCGTTAGCGAATTACGTTTAGTGAAAGATCCGCCCGAAAAAGTCTAAAATTGTTATTCAGTTTTTTCCATATTGGTACGTATTGTTCTTCATTAAAGATTATCTTATTTTCTTGTACTTTTATTTATTTTTTATTGCCTTTATTTACATCAATTTTTTCAGAATTAAATTCTCTATCAATTTAACCAGTAAGTTTTATTTTTTGACAATTTAATAAAGTTAAAAACTTTGTTTACCAATTCAATTTTTCGCAGAACATCTTTATAATTTGGATAACCTAAAATTCAAATCGTATGTTAGAGCATCCACTTTACGATGAGAGAAAATCGGTGGGTGTATGGTGATTCACCGAACTCTCAATATAGAAGACAGAAAACACAATGAACCATAATATTACACTATGTACTAGTCCCTCTTTGCTCATGAAGAGAGCTTACTGGTATTTTTGTGTGTGTTTTCGTGCCCAAACGCGGCAGTTATGGTTTTTATTATTTTTATTATCAAATTGGCACTGTTGGAAGTTCTCCTTGTAAGAACACTTCAAAAAACATTTCTGGTTGTACTACCGCACATGGAATTTATTTAAAAAGGATTTTTTTTCGCAAAGATAATTAGACATTAAAAAGTTAAATTTTTTTCTAGATATGTATGTAACTCATACTTTAAATTTTTTGTGCAAAGGAAATTTTCTCCAAGTTTTTGAGATAGACAAGGAAGTGATAATTTTTTTGGGACTGTTTGTCAATGTCGTACAGTTATTATGGATGTTATTTCCATTTTGAGAGAATTTAGGCTGACAAGACAAGACAACAGGTTTATCAGCAATATTATTTTCGTTAACGAATTTTTTTTTTTTAGATATCTTCTTTTTTTTCGGGGAACATCAGATGATATAATTGTTTTTTTCCGTTGTTTAATGTTTATTAATATAAACACGTTGTTGATTAGTTTATCTAATCATGTTCAAAACTTCCTAGTTATTATAATAACGTAAAAAAAAATTAATTAATTAATTAAAAAAAAGAAGTATTTAGTGCTAAAAGTTATTATTTTTTCTTAAAATAAATGTAGTATTATTTTTTAGGAAATCCTGTATAACATCAGATCGTACCTCGCTTGAGTTATTGTATTTTCTTCAGTTATAGTTTATAAACCAGTTTTAATTTTTGCAATTTAAAATTCTTCGATCATTTTTCAATTTTAGGATCATGTTTATATATAAAACAAAAGAATTTACATCAAATATAAATGTTATTATTTATTGCGTTAAACAATATCTTACATATTTATTTAAAAAATTCTGGTAGTGATAAAGAAAAGGGATATTTTAAAATTATATTACAAAATGATTATGAATAGTGGCATAGTTTGAAGGATAATGCCCCACATATGTAAATATAATAGCATAAAAAATCTGGAATATATAAATAAGTGTTAGTGAGAGCCGAATATTATTATTGGTTAGCAAATTGTGTATTCTGATGGGCGGTAAATAGGAACGGTGAGGGGAAGTTGAAGTAGATAGTTGGATGATTGTTAAAATGTTTTGGAGAGGGTAAAAAGACTGCCGATGGCCAGTTTTAAATCTGTTTCAAATTTAATTACAAATGAAAATGAGTGAAGACTAATGGATCGGCATACTATGCAACATTCCAACGATAACGTGTCTCTCTCACTCTTTCTCTATTCGTTATTGCTTTTTTCTTTCTCTTTAGGTTGATATTTTGTTGTTGTTTTATTTTATTCTAATATGTTTTGTTACCGAACAGTAGCCGTCTTTTTTATTTTGGGTTTTTTTTTTTTAATTTATTTATTTTTTCATTGTTGGTGTATTTTAATTTCTGTTTTAGTCAGGTCTTCCTCCCTTACCTATATTATTATTCATTTTAATTACATCTACACTAGATTGGATTGGACCGCGACTCTATCTATCTTGTTTTATGTTGTTGAGGAACGGTACGGGAAGGGAGGGTTGATGTAGCTACCAGACTTTTGCTAATTAATCTGCAAAACAAAAGCAAACATTAACTTTTATTAGTAAGCAGAGGTCGGGTCATGTATTGTCGTCTAAGGTTATAAATATGCATCAGATACAATTAATAGCCCACGAACTATATATATGTACAATTCAACTGTACAAGCGTCGTTCGATTATATGTATATGTGGAGCATCCGACTTCATTAATTACGTTGAACATGTTTTGTTTAAATTAAAAGATATTTTAATATTTATAAATTTAAATTACTTTCATGTTGTCAAATTTACGGTTTTTTTTTTTTGTATACAATAAAAATTTGCTTTCGAAGTTAATTGTCAAAGCATAGCATACGTATACCTTTTCAGTATCCGTTAACGTTGTTCTACGATTATATGTGTTTTCTATATTAAGAAAACCTTTTTTGTTTTCAGTTTGTATTTCCCAGGTGACTCTGAAATCGCCTGTAATTAATATAAAATGTTTTTTATTATTATAATCTTTTATATAAAATCAATTTTCGTAAACAATTTAGTTTCAACGAATTTTAATCTACCATATTAGCAGACCTATTAAATATATATATAGATTAAATGAATGTAATGCAAATTTTGATAAAACATTATAAAACTGAATATTACCGAACTTCACAGAATAAACCGTTCACTTTAAAAAGGTCAGAAAATAAATCCAATTGGCAAAACAACAGCACTACCTATAGGATTTAATTCAAACCACTATCTTTACATAGTAGCCAGAGGAAAATAATTTATTAACGAAAAGTGATATGGCTGCAAAATCATCACAATCAATACTGAATTTACAAAGAAACTTACAAAACATTACGGAACTTCACAAAATTTAACCTTCAACTTTATAAAAGTAAGAATATAAATAAATCCAATTGTCAAAACAGTACTTCCTATCGGATTTAATTTAAACTACTCTCTAAACAGTGTTGTCTGTTCAAAATACCCATAACTTTCTTTCTATTGGTCAGATCGAGAGTTTCAATAACTTTTCAATAGCCAAGAGGACGGAGCCCTCTGGACCTGGGGAGCCAGGGAGCTGGATAGCTCGCTTCGTTCACCATTCCCGCCTTGTTAAGGGCTTCGCCCTCGTAGAGTTCGCTTCAATTGTAATCTCTTCTAGCCAGTAGACATCCTCCTTGAAACCTTGTTTGAGTTCGTTATTCTCATAGTTGCGAGAATAATACTAATAAATAATAATTTATCAGGCTTTGTAGAAACCTGAAAAAGAGGCTAAATTATAAAAGACAGACTATTAGTAATTATGATAACTAAAAGTACAGATATACGACGGAAAACTCATAACTTATTTACGTTGCCATGGTAACTGAAATATAATGAAGAATTAAAAGGTTTTGTTTTCTTATACCAGCCGGTCAGGGTCGCTTCCACACCCATCCGTTGACGCGTTCGTATCCTCATGTTTGCGAGAATATAAAGCATTTTACAGATATTCATTAAAGAAAAAATCTTACGTGGAGATCACATTACTTCCTTGTACGTGTATTAAATTACATTACACTTTTTTTTTTCTTTTTTTTTTATGAAAGTACATAAGATTTTATTTCATTAATAACTTCTGATATTTTTTCTTAAATTTTTTTACAATCTGAGAACACAGTAATAAATCATTTATTTAAATTTAAAAACAAAGATAAAAAAAAGAAAAAGAAGATAAAATCTGATTCGAACCGATGTGTAATCTTTTAAGATCCAAATATTTCATTAATTAAAATTTTTTTTGGCTGGAAATTTGGAACCTATGAAAATAAGTACCACTTATGATATATTGTTGAAAAGCTCTCAATGAGGACTTATTACTACAGTACTGAAAAAGTCCAGAATTCACATTTTGTCGGATTTTGGGCTTTTTTTTTTGGACAGTTTTAATTCGCTGGAATGCAATGAAAAGTGCACAACTAGATGTTATTACAACAGTCCTAAAAACAAAATTTCAACATTCTACGGCTAATCGTTTTGAGCTTTGAGAGTTACGTACGTACGTACATAAAACGTCACCCCGAAACTAGTAAAAATGTATTCAAGAATTGTCAAATTGGAAATTTCCGTTGAAATCTGAAAACCGTAATTTTTTGCGATGATAATACTTCCTTTTACGTAAAAAAGATAAGTAATTTTATCTAATTTTATTTCAGTTGCCGTAATAACAAAATTAAAAATTTGAGCATAAACAGCAAACAAACCAACGCTAGAAATATATATTATTTTTTAGACAGATATACGACAGAAAAGTCATAACTTTTTTATGTTGCCATGGTAACTGAAATATAATAAAGAAGTAAAAGGTTTTGTTTTCTTAAACAAGCCGGTCAGGGTCGCTTCCACACCCATCCGTTGACGCGTTCGTATCCTCATGTTTGCGAGAATATAAAGTATTTTACAGATATTCATTAAAGAAAAAATCTTACGCAGACATCACATTACTCTTCTTTAATTGTCAACTTCAACCACAAGGCGGCTAGGCCCACTGTCTTTGGCTTAAAACTATCCCTGTTTATGGCTTAAAACTAAAATTCGAAAGCAGTCGGTCGGTTGATTCTTGTATGATGCTCATATAAACTATCAAACAAACCCACAGACAAACTTTCGGTTTTATATATAAGATTAATAATATCGCTGTTAAATTTTTTTTCATAGCATATGCGAGATGATTCATATATCTTCTATTGATTTTTTCACATATTGATTCAAGACATTGGAGTTGTGGCTATTCAGTATTACTTTTTTTAAATTTATTTACTGTAAAAAATACAATTTAAATATAACAATTTTTTTATAGAAATTTTTTTATTGACTTTCGTAGAAAAATACGATATTTTTTTCGGTCATATGGGATTCGGGGATGAAAATGAATTTGTTTTAATGTTTGAGTTATGAGGAGTACAAAAAATACCATTCACTTCAACTGTAATTACCTTATATATTTCTCGGACTAAGTATAAAATTTCTGTATCGAAAATGTTCAATACTACTTGAAAAATTTCATTGAATTTTAAGTATGTTGCAGTAATTTATCTGAGATATTGTGCTTGTGAAAATTTAATGAAGATTGGTTAAGTCGCTCTTGAGTTACGCTCAATTTATGGTTACGTTGACTTAGGATTGCAGTTAGCAATTACAATTCAACGTAATTTTCGTAGAGTACGGTAGGAGTCCTCCTAATAAGTAGACAATTTACTCCTGACACCAAACCTTCGTTCAGAAAGGTTCCAGACAGAATGGCCCGTTCTTCCTCCAAGAGGCAACCGTAAATGATATCGTTTATCTGCACATGTTTCAAAATTTTCTAATTCCTCAGTTAGACGATGATGACCAACATGGACGCCATTACTATCAGCAAGACAGGACACTACTAGTACCGCCTACAAGTCCGAGATTTCTTCAATACTCGATTCCGAGATCAGTGGATCGGTCGTGAAATTCCATCGCTGTATGGTGACCTCGTTCCTTATATTTGACCTTGCTAAATATATTCGTGTAGGGTTTCATAAAAGTTCGGGTTTATGTACCACCTTTGACTGCTGATCGTGTTAAATTAAGTCTTCGGATTAAAGCCGGTACTGTAGAGGTAACGCCCGATTTGCTAGCTGCAGACGAGAATGAAATCGATTTCAAGTGTGATGTATGTCGCATTGGTTTGATATGGCTTCCATTATGAAAGCCATTAAGGCAGAAGATTGGTTAAGTCCCTCTTGAGTTACGCTCAATTTATGGTTACGTTGACTTAGGATTGGTATATTTTTCATATACGTTTGCGCAGTAAATCCCAGTGGTTGGTCTATTTAATCTCTTGATGCGTGTGTTTAGAGTCTGCTCCTTATTTTTAATTATTTCATGAAATTACAATTATAATAATTTAATTTTCTTATAAACAGAAAATGTATTATAATATTAATTTTAAAAAAAAGTTATACTTCTTATTTTTCTCATTTAATCTGTGTTATTTATATTTCTTGCGAAGAAATGCGCAAGAAACTTTAAATTTATATATCTTATGTATTTTGGATTCGTTAGCCTTGAATATTCAAAGAATGGTAAAATGATTTACGTTTTTGTTAGCTTTTTAAATGTTTCACAATGATTTTATTTTACGGTCTTGCGGTTAGGTGATTGTTACATTGTGAACAGATGAGAAAAATAATACATATACAAGGACACACAAATTCGTATGAACCATTGAAATAAGACTCATACGGATTCTATCATAGGTTAGTTTGCCTTTGGCCGTTGTTTTCAATATTTCATCACAGGATCACAGCCTACATGATCAAAGAAAACTTTGATACAAAAACATCATCTCGTTTGTTCGTCCTATATTTTATACTGCCATCGGCTATTCAGCAGTTTCGGCTTGTTCCTTTTACCTTATTTTTTTTTTTTTTTTTGTTTTTTATGCAGGCCTATATATGAAATTCAAATTTAAGGCTATTTAGGTTATTTATGTTTTATATGTTACTGGATTTTATTCTGGCCTACGAATAATAATTTAATATTTAAACATAATGCTGAGTAGCGTACATATAAATCCAACTTCTGTCCGAGAAGTTCTCTTTGGTACTGAAATTTACAATTTAAAAAAAAAATTAAAATTTTTTTTGTTTATAAATAACCCTAGTTAACTTCTTTTTTTTCTTTTTTTGTTTATAAAAAGCTAGTATTATTTGATGTAAACAAATTTTTCTTTTTGTGAAAGGCTGATGTATTCTGTTCACTATTTCTTTTTTGCTTTTTTCATCACTTGTTATTTTACTTCCTAAGTATTTAAACTCTTCTACTTCCTGAACAGCTTTACCCCTCAATTCTGTCGTTGATTTATTTCCTTTGTTTTTGGTGCAGACCAGTATTTTGGTTTTTTGAATATTAATGCATATGTGAAATTCTTGAATATGGATTTGTGTAATATTTAGAAGGGATTTGCGACTCAGATCTTCTACAACTGTATCGATTAAGTTAATTAAATTCTATTAAATCAAAAACCACTTTTTTTTTTTCCATTTAATTATATTTTCTGGAATATAGCTTGTGTATAAATTATTAAATGGCTGGATATTTTAATTTAAATAAGTGAGTTTTTTTTTGCTTTTTTAATTTCAGAAAGTGATTGATTTATTTTTCTTTTCTTTTTATTTTATTTGATGAACATATAAAATGCATTTTTAATAATTAATATATTAAGAAATCTCTTGACATATTACCTCCAGTCTAATCTAACTTATATTACGATGCGAGTTTTTGCCACAGGCTAATCCCGTAATCTACCTCTTTTATACAGCGAACAAACAATGAAAGTTTTTTAATTTATAAAAAACGCTTACAGCGATTTAAACTTTATACTTTTTATTTATTTACTTTCTTTTTGTTGAATTCAATCTTCTATATATTTATAAATATTTATTTTGTAATCAGTTTTATTTTATTTTTATTTTTTTATCTACCATTATAAGAATGGTTGATTGAGTACATCAAGTTTTACACTTATAGAGGACAAGCAAGTTTTACACTTGTTTGTCCTCCATCACGATATTAAATCTTGGTTGAAATAAGATTTTTATCTTTTCAGAATATAATTTATAGTATTATATATATATATACAATTTTTTATTGTTATATATTTTTATTATTATTCTTATTATAATATCTTTAACACTATTCAACCTTTCTTTTTTAATGGAAAAATATATTAATGAATGTTATTTATTGTCGTCTAGTTTTAGACTGTTTTTATGGTACTTTTAACATTATATTATTTTTGTCTCGTAGCTTTTAAATTATACCTTATTTCATAATACTGAGTACTATTTCAAAATTATTTAAAAAAAAAAAAAATTGTACAATTGGTAGTCTCTTATTACTACCATAAAATTGTCAAATATCAACAAATTGTTCTTCAGATCCTGGTTGATAATTATTTAATCTTAGATTAATTTGATCTTGTTTCAGTCGATTTTGTTTAATTAAGGATGGCAGGTTTGATAATAAACAATACCAACTCCTGTCGTATTCTAAAGTATGGGTTTTTAAATTCATATATATCTAAAATAATGTGGGTTTAAGTTTTCCTGCTACTGCATTACATAAAATCTTTATGTAGAAGTTGCAATGTTTACGTATGATTTTGTATATTTGTTAGGATTCAGTTACCGTTATACTGATATGAATAATTTTTTCCTGTGTATTAATGTAATTAGATAATTAATTCATATAATAATTAACAATTTTAAAGCTAATGCGCAACACTTGTATTGTGCATGTTTCCGACAAGAATAGTGTGATGCTTAGTTTAGTAGGTTAATACTCGAAGCTTATGAATTGTTGAATCGCGCGCTAAAAGAAATAATATTACTTTAATTATTTTTATATCTAACTGTGTAATAAAAATATTAAATGTTTCTACCTAAATTATACCTGATTTTGTCAAAAATAAATAAGTAAAAAGTATATAGATGAAGTAATACATGCGTCTTTTTTTTTACTATAATGTGAGAAAAATATGGTCCGTTTTGAAATAAAACTGAAAAAAATTAACACACTGTATTACTTGTTACGCATAAAATCTACAATTAATTTACTACTTTTCTACATAGCTGCTGTCAATTTCAACACATTTTCCCAGTATTGCTCTCTCTCTTTATCTGTTCAGCCTCCGGAACTACCGTAAGGTGAGGATGAATGAGGATGATGTGTATGAATCTGAATGAAGTGTAGTCTTGTACGATTTCAGGTGTACCACTCCTGAAAAGTGTGCTTAATTAAAACCCAACCACCAAAGAACACCGGTATCCACAATCTAGTATTCAAATCAATAAAAATAACTACCTTTACTAGGATTTGAACCATAGAACTTTCGACTTCGAAATCAGCTGATTTGCGATGTCCGCTTTAATCAGTAGACCAGCCCGGTGGGCTTCCCAGAATTGCTCTAGTTTCATTCTATCATTAAGCAATCCCCCCCCCCTGCCAAGGGAATGAACCCTTGAGTTCATTTTTCACCGTCGTCGTCAAACTTGTCTGATGTGAGCCACTGTTTAAGATATAGAAAAATAAAATAATCGCTAAGGACTATTCAGCGTTATAGAGTGCATTAAGAAGTTTCCAACGAAATTTTTCCAATCGCCTTATCGTCTAATTTTCACTTTATGGCGAGCATGTTTAAAAAACAAAAACAAAATCCCGCTGGATATCAATCCATTTCGTTTGTATTCTATAGCTCTTCTAAGATTTTTTAACGTTTAGCAATACGTATCGTCATTTACAACAGTTTAGCGATCAATAAATTCGACAAGAAGACACCCTTTTTGTCCGTTCAAAAAAGAAAACAGTTGCCATATGTTTCTTAACTGAACCTTCTGGTTTGAACTTCTTCAATCTAGGTGAAGATCAATTCCGCCATCACATCGACTGCTTTTTTATAGACGTTTCTATTAGAAATCCAGGTTTCATATCTTTTAACAGAGCGATCAATCATTTCATCATCATGTAAAAATTCATGCGCTGCATCAACATGGCTTATCTTGCGTTTACTATGAGCTGAAGATTTGCCTCTCACCAATTGCTATGTTTATTGTATTATACTCATTACCATAAATGTTAGCAGTTTCCCACCGCCTGTCAGCAGCATCTACTTTCCCGGTCAATCCCACTAAGTCCCAAGTCTACTACTCTGCGTGATGATGTACAAGTGACAGCGAAAGAGGTAAGTGGTGTAGTGTACGTGTACGTTATGATATGTACAGAAATTACACAGTGAGCAAATCATTGCTTGAACAGCCTGAGTGTGATTTAGCATATGTGTGTGTATGAATGGAGATGCTATTGCGGGGACTGTATGCTGCGCGCCCATCTGCCGATATTAATGGTAATGAGTATAGTCATTGTATTTTACTAGTCTGCTGTGTTTGGATTTTATCTACAAATAAACCTTGTTATTAGTAATCGGATGATGTCATCTGGTGAGATAGTACAACAATTTCCGCCCGTCCGCCCCGCCAAAGCCGGCCGACAGTTTGGTTGATAAAAGCAGGGGCAAACCTTCAGCTCAATTAGTGTATCGATTAACATTTTTGGTACCCACCCGGCACACAATTGTTTATAGCTTAATTTTTCAAGCTTCATAAATCAAAGATCAAACATCAGGAAAACATTTCTGAAAGTATATGTTTGGAGCATAGCTTTATACGGAAGTGAAACCTGGACGATCGGAG